>OY728121.1:1065912197-1066110210 GCA_963277665.1 Viscum album
ACTAAGTAAAATGTGGTTCAATAAGATGAAAATAAATTTTGGGGAATAGTAACTTTTAACTTTTATTTACCACAGTTAGATGTAAATAGGGTAATTACAAGTAAAAATGATATTATTATTACCCTAAAAATGTCCTAATTATATTGGATAAATGTATAACGACAAAAAAAACAACATTAGGAATAAAATATGATCATTTAGGCCCACTTGGATTAGATTAGGACATTTATTATTATTTTATTTAAAGAATAGTTAAAAGTATGAAATTCAATGTTTAATAACTAAACTATTTTTCATATAAGGTTATAAAGAAGATAAATGGTACTATAAATAATCATTAGAAATACAGAATGATTTACTAATTAATTTAATTTTATTTATAATTTTTAGTCATTAAATAATTTATTTTATTTATGACATAATGATGATTAAGTAATTACCATGTTAATGAAATATTAAAATAATTGATATTATAAATACCCAAATAAATGTAAATTGAGACTTTTGATGAATTATACTAATATTATTGGTTAATATGACATGTTAGGATTAATTAAGTTAATTATTTTTTTTAAGTATTCATGCTGTTATTACTTTAAAAAAACAAATTACCAAATAGTGTGAAAATTAACATAAAAGCGTTCTTAAAAGAAATATTATATTATAAATTGATATTATATTCCTAAAAATCTATGTTTCGGCCAAACGAAATATATAATGTTATATTTATCAATAATGAACCACCTAGGGTTATCATATATGTTTATAGTATGTTTATTAACCATATAATATAAAAAATACAAAGAGGCTTGGTAAATGTCAAACTATTTAACAAAGAGTTAAATCTAAAAGAAAAGGTTAATATGGTGACCAGAACCTATATAAAACCTATTGGTTGAGAGGTTTTAAACCCATAACCAACATGGCATAGAAATAAATCATTTATATTCCATTATATACAAAAAAATTATTTTATTATAAAAGAATATTTCAATATTTTCCTATGGTGCCCCACACCCCTATTATAAAAGGGCACTTCCACTTCTCTCAAATTAAAAACTTCAATGAAATTTGGATCGGCCAAAACCTATGAAAATATCCTATAAACTATCCTAACTTCATCCTAGTGGCCTTCGATTGGTATTAAATTCATCCTATGTAGCCCTTTTGATCAAATAAAAAGAAGAACCTTAAGAAGAGATAAATATATAATCACCTCTTTCAAGTTCTTTTCTTCTTCCACTTCCTATTTATTTGTTGTTTCCATTATAAAACAATAACTCCAATATATAATATATATTATGATGTTATTATAAAAATGTTATCACAATATTTGTTATTCTACCCATCCTATAATTGACAATGTCACCATACATGCCTACGTATGGCTTTCTGTCTCCACGTCGTGCTGTAGTTTGTCATTCAACACTTCACTATTTAGATGGGATGAATAATGAGTATAATTGATTTAAATAATAAATATAACATGTTAATGATTATTTATATATGATATACCATCCAATTACATACGATCTCACCATAAATATAATGATATTGTCACTCGTGCGTACGTACGGATTACCGTCTCCACGAACGCGATGAGATTAATTTCCCCATCCTAATCATTCGACAATAATTTACATTTGATCATTAAAAATAAGGTTTAAGTACATAATATCATTCTAGATATGAATATAATATATCGTATCCATAAAAAATGCTTATATAACAAAACATATAAAGGACAACGAATCAGTTAACACCAAAAATGACGATAATTATAAAATATTATTAACAAAGAAATATTAGAAGATCATATATGATATCATATTTATATATATGGTACTTGTATAATTTAATAACAGTCTATTTTCCACTGTTATAACATTGTCGAAGATTTCCTTACAATATTATAATAATATTTTTCAGAATAAATATTTTGTTTTATAATTATGTGACTCTTAAATGATTACAAAATCGAAAGAGTTATTTTTCTCAAATATTTTTAATTTCATTTATGTCAACATCCATTCATAAATTTTACACTTTTTTGTAGTGGATTTATTATGATACAAATATTCCATATTGTATTTGAGGTTTTGTGATATGTTAGAATGTGAATGTGTTATTTTTAAACAATTCATGTATTATGGTTAAAGTATTGACATTTCGTGTGCTAGAGTTAATATGAATGTTTATGTTATGTTTCAATCTTTTCATATGAGGAATGTATTGGGCATAGAAAGTGATGTCTAGAGCCTCCTATAGCTCCTCGATGGAATAGTAGGTCTCGTGAGACAATTAAATGTGGAATTGGATGAGGCCTCTCCCAATTTGATATATGGCTTTGGCTGAGGCCTAAATTATTTTTAGATGTCTTGGTCGAGGCCGTGAAAAAAAATTTCAGAAAGCCCAGCATTATAAATTCCCTCATTATGAAAATAATGATGATGGTTCATGTGATTATTCGACTACTAGAATAACCATGACTACGATTTATTAAGGAATTATTTACTCATCTCATTTTCCTTCCATAAAGTGAACATTATTATTATTTTTCAAGGCATGTGTTTTAAATTATTCACCATGCCTAATGTTTATGTTTTCTTATACTGAATTTATTACTCTTACTGAGAGTTTGAGCTCAACCCTTTATTATGTTTTATTTTTCCAATATATGAAGAAGTTATTTATTAGTGACTTGCATGAATAATATAGGAGGCTAGGATGTTTCAAAAGGAATAAATTTGTGTTGTATTATTTCTCATGTTTTAACGTTGAACTTATCTATGTTTCTTATTTCCAATTATAATAAACTGATCGGTCTTTCGAGAAAAGATTCATTATATCATTCCAGTGCTATGTAATAATGCACTGACTCTGGGTAACAGGGGTCGGGGCATTTCACAGCTTCAATCCATTTCCCTCATCTCGGGTGTCCTCCCTGATACCACGGGAATGATGGGATGTATCTCGCTAATCTAGGTATCAAATAGTTCTGAAAAAACATGGCCTACCTACCCAACATACAACAGCTTCTCTCTAAGAGCAGTCATCCTTGTCTTACATCACATTCAATCCACCATTCCACACATACACATGTCTTGTATCTTGAGTACATCATAAACCACATGAACAAACATAGTAACAGGATCCTGAAAACCAAATAAAGAAGTACTTCCATCACAAACAATGAGATCCCATGGCCCCAGAGCATACGGCACATGGACTTTACCAGTTAGAGAGAAACTTATTCGCCAAAAAGGCCATTTTTTTATCCCATAACATGGTCTTATTCCATATTCAATTAATCAGACTATTATTCATAGGTTCCAATTATGGGAATCCTATGAAATATCATATCGTAACTGTCAAAAATTAATTTAATGGATAATTTAAATGCAATTAATTTGTTTATCAACAAGAATCGGCATGCATCCAAGTCATTAACCAATTCCATTAAATATGCATGTCTGCATCAATTTGTTTAACATCAAATTATAACAACAAAAATATTTATTAAAAATTCCAATTTAACAAATTAGAAAATTAATTATCAATTAATTCCGACTTTACGTTATGTACCAATTTCCATCAAGAAAATGATAATAAACCAAGTGAAAAATAGATATAAAACTATATAATAAATCAAAAATGAAAACCATTTTCACGGTATAAAGAAACAACATCGCCAGGTGATCGATACCAATTCTTTAATCATGATCAAGTATTTAATTAGGTCAAATTCATTGTGATCGAAGGTTCTAAATCATTTAAAATATAAAATTTCACATAAATAAATTAGAGAAGCACTGAATTCCAAAAAACAATAGGTCTTCGACATTCTTTGTAGTAGAATGGATCAAAGCAGTATGTCACCATCACCTCTACATCAAAAATTGCATCCACTCAAGGATTCTATGACACAAACACACCAAGAAAACACCATGAAAACTCAGTTAGATTCCTAGAGTTCACACAACTTCATGTGGAAAAGTGAAACTAGAGGAAAAATATTAAAGAAACCACATGAACAGAGGTAGATACTACCATAGAATAAATATGGATCGGTATAGATCAATTTAGGGAGATAGGGTTAATTCTTGATAAATGAATACCTAAAAGGTAGAAGAGTTGATCCTTGAGTATCCTAGGGTTGAGGGAGAACTACTATAGCCATTAGTTTTAACAAAAAATAAACTGTTGGATGAAAAATAAATCATACCGCGTCAGGGTATTATACAGCATGAAAGACCCTTTCACATCGTGTACCCCTCATATTTCAGGATTCACCAGAAAATGTTTCACCTCATCACATTATTTTAATTTTTAGTTCCAAAATAATTTCACATCGTGAATTCCTATTTCATGACCCGTAGAAGTATACACATCATGAAACATTCTAGTAAAATCCCTAAAATTGGTTTTCAGGTCATGTAATATAGTTACACGATGTGTAATCCCCCTTCCCTTTTTTACATAAACAAACTATTACCAACATCTTTTGAGCCACCATTGAAAACATTATTCTTTAGAAACATGTAAATGTTTGATCCACATGGATCCATTCCCATATCATAGATACATGTAAAAACATTATCATCCAAGAGAATCCAAAACCATCATAGGGAAAAAGAAGAAAATGGGTCATCTTAACAGCAACCACGTGAGATACCACTCAATTCATTTTCCACCATAGGAGCTCAACACCTCACCAGGGGAATAATTACCAAACCATGAAACAACCACAACCAGATCCTAATCACTCCTGAGATTTATATTCCTATCAAAAGATATCATACCATAATAATAAACAATAGAAATTGATATCATAAATAGAAAGGGTCTACAACCCCCAAATGAACAGCATATATGATAAGAGATAAACATCGAACAGATCAGTGTAATGTGCATGTATCTTCGACTCACATTCCAAGGTACTCTATTCTATGCCATCCTACTGCTATATGAAATTAAAAAGGGGATAACATGACCTCACAACACCTTCTCCTAGTTTTCCTAGTTCTATATTGGCCACTCCTCAAAGGATTTATCATCGTCAACATCAATCTCGTACCAACTGATGATGTGACGGTCATCATGATGATAATAACAGAGCTGCGACATGTAAAAAAAATTATATAGAGAATATTTGCAGTAATTTCTAAACAATAAACCACAATTCCATCATGAGAAATCACTTGGAAATTCCCAACAAACTAGGGAGATATCTTACCCCCATGAAAATCATTCGCTTCCCTTGAAAGGGAGTAACCTTGAAAAACATGTGATCCCATTTTCCAAACTATAGAGTTATACTCCTATGATTGGAATAGAATTTATGAGGATCATGCACTTCCTTAACCCTCCCATGAATCATTGGACGTATCTCTGTCATAATCTTTACCAGTTCTGGGACAAAAATTATTTACTCTCCAACCCCTATCTAGCACAATTCAGAATGAAAAGGACATCCATAAAAGTCATCAAATGGTTTCATACCTATAGTAGAGTGAAATATTTTATTGTAAGTGAACTGTAACAAGGGAAGTTGCCTCATACTCAAACCAAGAAAATCTTGGACATAATATCACAACATGTCTTTAGAATTCTGGAGGTTCTTCTCTATCTGACTATACTTATGTGGATGAAAAGTACTGTTATCGGAAATCTGAGAACAAAATCATGTTTGAGGCTTCTCCATTAGCTAAAGAGAAAATGAGGACCTTGATCATAAATGATCATCCTCAGGACTCTGTGGATTCCTACCACCTCCTCCATATACTACTTAGATAGAGAATCTACTGAGTTTCACTCCATGGTCACTGTAAAGTGGGATCATATTGTTAAACTATCTACTACTACCCATATATCATCATAAAAACCTTGAACTCAAGGTAAGATGATAATAATGTACATAAAGAATCCCTCCCACTTACATTGAGGAACATCTAATGGATGGAGCAAACCACTAGCAACATAGTGCTCAACCTTCACCTTTTGGTTGACCAAACACCAAGACACAAACATTGTGACTCCACACCTTAACCTAGGCCACAAAAACAATACTCTCATATCTCGACTCATACTTTTAATACCAGGATGGAACACTAATGTAAATATATGAAACTCTCTAAGAACAACCGCATGCATTTCAAATGGAATAGAAATCCTTCCCCTCCACAACACTCGTTGTTTTTAATCTTCATACCAGCCAATAGGGGCCTTTTCCAACACAACCCAGAGTCTCTATACATCCACCTCAAGATCCCCCCAACTAGGACTCTTATACCTACTACACTAGAGTTTATGGTACCATGATCTGAAAAATATGGACACTTACCACAAATTTTCCATATCAAAATCTGATGTTGAAATCTCTTCCATTACTCTCCAAGAAACACCTGATTCATGAAATGCATCACTGTATAATTCCCATCTCAATGTATCGGAAAATAAATTTACCATTATAGGTTTATAGTAAATTTTGATATCTTATTCTTGTACGAACTCCATCCACAAATTATTTTTGATGTTCAAGTCATGTTTGAAGAAAACATACCTCATGCTTTTATGATCAGCGATGACCACAAAGTGCTTCCGATGAGGTTATGTCTCCAAAATATTTGGGAAAATAACACCACCAACTACATATCATGGGTTACATAGTTATACTCATGGGGACACAACATCAAAGACCCATAATAAATGTCTAATATCTACTACATTAGAACACAGTTTGACCCCTGATGTGAAGCATCTCAGAAAAACATAAATTGAACCACTTCTATTGGAAGGAAATGAACCGGAGCACTAAAAAAATTCACCTTCAGATACTAAAAAGCCTCCCCACACTGATTAGTCCACAAAATTACTAATAATTTTTATTCAATGCTATTATCAGAGCATTAACATGAGATTAATTAGCTACAAGACTATTGTAATATCATGCAAGACCAAGGATGCTTCACTCCACTTCCACTATCATGGGGTATTCCTAATACACAACTGCTTATAACATAAATGGATCCATAGCTACACCCTAAAGGGACTCAATATTACACATTAGTAATATTTCTCAAGACCAAAACTCACACATCCATAACATTCGAAACAATATCTCATGGAAGAGTACTCACAAAACGGTAAACAGAATCTCTAAATGATCTTCCTTAGACATTGAGTACACAAGGATTTCTTTAAGGAAAAGAAACATTAACATTTCTAGGAATCCTCAAAAGAAATTTCATTAAACCCATGAACATATCAGATGAATTCGTCATACCGAACGACATCACATGGTACTTATAATTCCCATGATGACAATATAAAGAATACATTTGAATGTCCTCATAATTAACTCATATCTAATGATATCCTAACCACAAAATGATCTCTGAGAACAAACATTATACCTTTAGTTGATCGAATAAATCATCAATCCATGGAAGGGGATAACAGTTCTTCACTGTCACATGGTTCATGTGATGATAATCTATACACAACGACAAACTGCTATCATCCTTCTTCAATAGAAAAACATGTGCACCCAATGTTGACACACTCATCATGGAAAAACCATAGAACAATACACCATCATGATGTATACATATCTCTCTCAACTCTATTGGATCCATCCTATAGAAATATATAGATATAAGAGATATTCATGTCTCTGGTTAGATCTTGAACATGATCTCTCATCAAGGGGGTAATTATACTACCTTCTTTGGAAAGACATCAGGTTACTCTTCAAAAACCCTGGGAAATGACAAAAATTGATCATCTATGGAACATAGCATCAGCACAACCATCAAGGATGAAAAGTGTGTAACACACCTTGACCCATCCTAGGGACTCACTCTCCAACAAATAGGACTTTCTCTCTATTTTTATCTAAGAACATGACCTTTCTACAGATGCAACCAATGATATGATATAGTGAATGTAACCAATACATTTTGTAGATGGAATAATATTGTTGATCCATAAATATAGGAAATATCCACAAGATAGGTGCTTCCCCAGTACTAACTCACAGTCTCTACATACTTCAAACAATTAAGGTTGACCTCCAACTATTATAGGAAACTCCAAGGGAACTCGTAGCCTCTCTAACTCAATTCCCAAGGCATGGAAAAGGGTAGATGATTTGAGGGACTGTGTCACTCCTAAATCAAACATGGTAGTCACCCACATAGAAAATAATAAAATGGTATCTCAAATGACATATGGCTCACTTGGGGATGGGAACGCTTACACATTATGTTGACCATGACCAAATCCATAAACACACTGACCCTACTAAAAACCACCTCTACAAAAAAATATTCTATCTGAAGATGGTAATATTCCTAGGGTTGTTCTCTACCATCCCATCTGCTCTCTTCTATTCCCAAACTAGAGAAACCAGATGTTGTTTCATTGAATGGAACTACTTCGACGGAGGAACTAGGAGAAGAACACCTGTCACACACTGACTTCCTAGAAATTTCGGCCACTCAAGCTACTGATGACCTCATCCTCCACAATAAAAACAAGCACTCGATCCCTTATAATTTCCCCAAGTGCATCATCCCTGGGAGAAATTAGACATTGGGGTCTAGGACCTACCCCACTCAGAACAATGTGGTTCTGGCTAATGTATTTTCAATGACCTATCCTCTTTCCAGCACCTCAAGATTTGTCTTCATCATAAACGGGGTGACCTGGTGCTGAATCTCTTGTTGCAAAGCCATATCTAAATTCCTCACACCGGCCTCCTCATATATTTTGAGGTCGAAAGCATATTGTAGAAGGTTCTTGAAATAGACCCCCAAAACCTGATAACTTGAGATTTCATACCATAGGATAAGAACCTCTTGGAGACTATCCTCCCTCATAGTAAAAGAATGAAACTCGGCCCCAAACTGGTATAGAAACATATCCCCTGATAATGTCGACTCTATCTTATCCCCTAGGTATAAGAACCACCATGGAATCACTGCCCCATGCACCATCATCACAACCAAAGATACCTTGTGCTTCTTCTAATTACGCACCAACCAAATGTCTATCTCAACATCCTCCAAAAAATCATCTATGACTGCATTTGAAATGGATCTCTCATACTTAGGCATACTCTAGCGCTGAAATTAATTGGGTGCCCTCTTACCTCTGCCATCGTTGTTAACCTCTACTATCTAGAAATATTCTAGTCACACCATTTGAACATTGTCGGTGTGAACTAGATGAGGACATCGACCTGTATCAAAACATGAAAAATATAAAATAGTTAGAACTCCTAAACAAGGAATATGGATTACTTTAACAATAATTAATTTTTTTACATTTATACCTTTTATGCTAAAATATCCCAAGGTCTTCCCATTCAATCACATGCACGAAGAAAAATAATATATGATCATTTCCCATACCTCTAATACCATTGTGTCATAAAACACTCCCCATAAGGTGTTCCACTCCTATGTGGACATTTGTAGAAGAGAGATAGTGACCCCCGAGTCCCACCTCTAATGGGAAAACTGCAAGGACTAAATGAATGTAAAATGGAAGTGACCATGAATCCCAAATAGCTCCTTAAAACCCCCAAGCTAGAAGTAACAAACCTAAACTCTAAACTTATTCAATTGGAATAAAAATAGTTTATATATACAAAGGGTTAGTATAATAGTATACTTAGTAGGATCCCTTATGAAGTTTCTCGTGAAAAAGTAATAAAATCATGATAGAGGATAGTGACCAAAAAGTGATACTAAATCTCTCCTATTGAAAAATACTATGTTCCTAGCTTCACCATGGCTACTCTCACCAAGTCTCATATATAATAGAATGTAATATAATAATAAATATCTTGCATCCTCGCTACCACTTCCACACTGGTCTTCCATTTTTCCACAATGCCGCATGTCTTGAGAAACTCTCTCTAAAAAGGATGGCCAGAAGACACATGGGAAAATCCCCACAACATGAACCTCGTAAAACTCACCACCACAACCACATAACTAAAATTAACATAGTATTTTCTGGGATCCACCACATCCAACATAATGTGTATCATACATTGGGCATTATACCCCATGACATTACAGCCTGAATACCGAATAAATATTATCAAGCCATCACAACCTATATAATTTGTACCTATAGTAGTAATTATGAATCTATATCCACAATACATGTTTGTGAAATAACAAAAATCCATTACATCTCTCTACCCACATATATGGGGAATACCACCCATCACACATACTAGTAGGAGTATCTACAAAGATAAGTGAGTGGGACCAAAGGGGGTAGACATCCATCAAACCTCCCTTTAGAATGATGGGTAAAACACCCCTAAGGATCAAAAACTATGGGGTGTTAGTTTCCCTAACTAACAGGGTGGAGTTGCATATAGAAATAGAAAACCTATAGGATATAATATAGCTCAAAACCAAAATATGGGAAAAACTAGTCTTATACAAAACTATTTATAACATCTCTTGGACACATGGCGTCCACTACTAAGACTAGATATCCTATAAGCACACAAAAATATAAATATCTACATTAAGATAGTTGAAAATTTTTATTAGTCTCACTTTACATTATTTAATTCATAACCATTAATTAAGCATTATCAATTTCCACATTACATTTCATTAGTATCACACAAATCCCCATGACCTCCACGAATATCCAAACTATGTCCATGGTTTCATAGATATAGGATCTCAACATTGAATCCAACCATTCTCCAACCCCATGGGATATAAATCATTTATTAATTTATATAACAATATTAACAATTCCTGTAATTCCATGTATTCAAAGAATGCATTCTATGCTATCAAATAGATGTGGATCAACATGGTGAGTAGATGAACTAATAGTTGACACTTTTCCACCTATATCAGTAGCTTAGACCCATCCAACCATAAGAATATATACACGGAAAGAATGTGTTATACTTTACGCATCTTCGCCTCCCTTGTACGGAGAGTAATAAAATTCAGTCACCTCAAGTTGTTGGGAAATTAATGTAGACAAACCAACAATAGATTCAAGAAGCAGCAATATTTAATATCAATGAGTAATACCAACATAAAATAGTTCCATCATCTATAGTTTCTTCCCTGACCACACATGCTTAAAGTGATGCATCTCACCACTCTAGGTGTCATCTACTTCCACAAAAAACCAAGCCTCCCTGCCCCACATACCACAACAGCCCTCCAGGCTAATCCATCCAAATCTCGCATCACCTACGGGCCTCTCTTCCCCACATACCACAAACCTCCTATCCAAATCTCATCAGAAGAAGTTGTAAAAAAAATTACAATGAGCTCTCAAAAACAAATTCAAGGCATTTATCCTTCACACACCGCAAGATCTTAGAGCTCTGAAGGATAAAGAACTTGGCCTTCATAGGACAGAGAGAAACTCATTCCATATAAATTCAGTATCATTTATCAAAAAATCAGTTCTTATTCCGTAATTAATTAATTATGTAATTATTCATGGGTTACACCTACATGAAACATAATAAGCAAGATATCAGAACTATCAAAAATTAATTAAACAAATAATTTTACATGACTTTATTTATTTTATCCATAAGATTCAACATTATTTGGTTTTAT
The DNA here is from genome assembly GCA_963277665.1 of Viscum album. Lineage (NCBI taxonomy): Eukaryota > Viridiplantae > Streptophyta > Magnoliopsida > Santalales > Viscaceae > Viscum > Viscum album. The sequence goes on from OY728121.1 coordinate 1,065,923,825, forward strand.
TAACCAAATCTATTAAACATACAAATCTAAATCAATTTGATTATCATAAATTATAACAAAAAAACAAATTAAATAAACACATATCTTTAACCAATTATCGAATTAATTGTCAATTAATTATGGAACTACATTCATTACGAATTTCCATTAATTAAAAATCCTAAACGAGGAACGACATAGATGTAACACTATCTAGAAAATCAAGAGGAAAATTGTTATCACAATATAAAGAATCAACATAATTATACAATAGACACAAATTATTTAATCTGGTTCATGTATTTATTTAGTACAATCTCATTATTATTCAAGGGGATAAATAATTCCAACTCTATAATTAAAAATAAATAAAATTAGGAAGAATAAAATCACCTTCCTCAAAAGGTCATTGACGTTCTTTGTAAGAGAACAAATCAATGAAACATGTCACGATCAGATCTCATAAAACAATTGTATTATCTTGAGCACACCATATCACAACTGAACCAATAAACCACCATGAAGACTCTGTTATACAAATTTAGATCAAGCGCCATCCCACGAAAATGTGAAACAAGAGGAAAAAAATTATAGGAACCACAATAATGGAGCTAGATAATAACTAGGATTGAAGATAGATTGCTATAGATCAATGGAGCACGCATTAGTATCAATCCTAGATAATGGAATCCCCAAAACAAAAAATATTGGTTCATTGAGTCGCCTCGGGTCATGGGAGATCCAGTTTAGCCTTATGTTTTGACAAAAAATGTGTGGCGGGAAAACAATTATATCATAAAGAATTTGGGTAGTATATGTTGTGAAATCCCCATTCACATCATATAACCCAAATATTTCAGGTTTATCTAAAAACATGTCACCTCATCGATTTATTTTATTTTTAAAAAACTATGTATTTCTTGTAGTGAATCCCTATTTCACACCATATAATAGTTTTCACATCATGAAGCATTCCATGAAAACCCATAAAATTGGATTTCAAATTGTGTAATACTACTATAAAATGTGTAATCCCCCTTTCCAGATTTTAGATGACTAAACTTCTCCATACAACTTCTAAGACACCTCTCAGAAATTTGATCATCAAAATCATGTAAAGGATTAATCCACATAGCTCTGGGCCCTTAAACCAAAATTAAATATTTAGGAAGAAAAAATATTTAAAAACCTCTGTTAGAGGTTAACAATGATGAAAAAAACACAAATTTTCATGAAATCCAAGGAAAATTATAATCCATTAATTTTTGACTTGTATGGATAAAAATCAGTAATTTGATATGATCTGTGGTCTGATTTAAAAATCAATTTCACAATAATCTAATAAAAATGAAATCAATGAGGGATAATGTATTGTATATCAACATTTCATAATTATATGTTTTTAGAATAATATACAAATTATATCATATGGATACCCTAATCCCATAAAAAAATAGAGTCTCCAACACACAAAAAAAGTTGACTTATATCTACAATAATCATCATGTACATACAAGTATTAACCCCAATGTAACTAATGAAAATGGACTTGTTGGTGTAAAGAGAATGGCCATGCCTATTTTGTCTAAGCACAAAATTTATGAATTTTCATTTCTCCTGAATAATTTTTATTCATATTATCACTGAATGAAACTCTTAATTTTTCTCAGACATATGTTGTTTTCCTCACACCAATTCTTATGTTCAAACATTTTAAAAATGATATTTCCTGAGATTGGAATGATCATCATGTGGAGAAATTCACCATTCCATGGGATTGGGAGCAGCATCATGTGGAGAATTCATTATCTATAGAAGTGGTTGGTGATTGAATTTAAATTATCTAAATTTAGTAGTGATCACATAATAATATTATTAATGGTAATGTTCACTAAAAACATCGATTTGATTATTGAAATATATTATTTTAATTAATGGTTAAATTTATTTGTCCATTCTATCAATTATCCAAACCCCCTCCATATGGTAATTAATGGAATAGAATACCACATATATATTGGGACAACAATGAAATTATTATGACTTCCTAATGTATGGGTCTTCCACATTTGAATTGATATCTAACCCTATATTGGTTCTGGTCGATAATAGAATAATTTCCACTTACTGTTCATAGAATCTATGACTTAAAATATATTTTATAATAAGTAATGGAATTTGAATGGTTCTTCCATATACACTTCCATGCTAAAATACATATTCTAATTTTTTTTATCGATTTTAACTGCACCCAAATTATCAACTCATTTAAAATGAAAATTTGGCATTTGTAATGTAGGATAATTCTGCTCCCATATTTGTTTGATGATTCCAAAGTATGAAATATTCATGTGAACTTTATTTCTATCCATTATACCAAATAAAAGAATCCCTTTTACCATAATAGAATAAACACTATTTTCATGTTACTATGTTCTTAATGATCATTTTTATAGGACATATAACCACTAATTACATAACAATTATAAGATAATTCATGTCCAATTGTCCCCCAAGATATCAATTGAATATGTTCTTAAATTGAATCTGGACATTCTTATAAATCTGATAAAATATAGTCTCAAACCACCTTATACAGTACAGATTATTTGTTTTTTATATCTAAATATTATGACATGGTGAGTTAAAATGCCTAAAAATTTCATTTCATGTATCAACATGTGGAAAACACTCTAAATAATTCAGTAAATTGTAATGTTGAGTCTTCTAAAACATACTAACGGTCATTGTGAAAACTTATCTTCTATAAATTCCTCGAACCAAATGTTTCTGATTGAAATAAGATTTTTGGAAATCAATTTTACCCACATTATAATGGTAGTTAGTATTCAAATAAATGACTACATCAAAAAAATATCATTATTTAATAGACCTGTCATGATGAAGTAATGTTCTGATAAATGATTCAAATTATTCATATATTATTTAATGGGTTATATTCATATAGAATTTAATGCACCACAAATACAAATCATTATATCAAAGTGAACTGTCATGTGAACCTCCATATCAATGAATTGTGGTAGGAAGAACATATCTAATTTTCATAATATGGTAATAACTAGTACACTACCAACACTTTTTCATTACACATTCATTAAATTACATGTTATCAAACACGAACTCATAATTTGGACTTATCATTTTGACACATGAAATATAAGATGAGAATGAAATTTATGATGGAGTAGTAGACAATAAATGAAATAAAATTGAATATTTCATGTCGTGTCATAATATGTTTTATGAATCATTACAACAATGAATGAAAGAACATATTAATAGTGAAGTTGATATGGTTTGAATGATGCTATATAAAAGAGTATATAGAATATTATAAATTATAAAAACATAATTCATGAATCCTAAAAATAGTTCCACAGAAATTCTAAAACAAACTACTCATAAATCTCATGAACATTTTTTAGTAACATTGAAATTGGGGAAGTGGAACTTGAACATAGTATTTTATGAAACTACAAATGATCATTCATGATGTATCTGAATTAAAAATAATATTAAACAATAGACATGCCACAAAATATTATCTAATGTCCTATAGAGGAATAATTCATGATAAAATATAATATAAAATTTGGATTTATAGAATTCATATAGATGATATGAAATAGGAAAAACTATTATGTTCATAGAAAATTTAAATTTTGACTCAAAATAAAAATCCATCATAGGATAATGAAAAAAGAATTACTAGCATACTAGATCTAGAATTTTTGAAGCTGACATTAAATAATTTAAAAATAGAATAGTCAATGTTTGGGACTATGAGAATAGAACCATTGATAGTAACCTATGGATCTCTCATATTTAGTGCAACATAATCAATTTTTTTTTCAAATGATAGAAATCATATTATATAATCAAAAAATTACTTACTTATACCGATGTAATTGAATAAGAATGTAATTTATAATAATAGAAATTTGGAAATAATAGATATAATAATGGTATTTTAAAACATATATTTCAAAAAAATAATATATATCAAGTAATAAGAAATTTTGAAATAATACTAATATTAATGAAATAGACAACATGAAAAATAATAAGTGGAAATGATACATGTGATGTGTATTTATTTTAAGGATATTAAAAAATACCTTAAAAAGTAGTTTAGAATAAAATATCCCCTTTTTTAAAAATCCATTTTATTTATAATGAGAACAACTGAGAGTTGAGATATCAATTTACACTAATATTTTTCTATAAGAATCCATTTGATTTTAAACCAAATATATCATACATTATATTAGTGAGTTATTATCAATTATTCCTTTTCCATAATATCAATCATATTATTAAAATACCAATGATAAATCTTTCAATAAATGAATGTAGATAAAGCCGTCATTAAATGAATGGAAGGAGTGTAATAGTGTTTCAAATAAGGAATCCTATTTTCAAGAAATAGAATGATATATATTAATAAATAACTAAATGTAGTTGAACATAGTCAATTTTCCATGATAATGAATAAAAAAATAGTTTTTTAAACAAACACTATTAGTATTCAACAACTTCGTAAGCACATTTTATGTTCAGTAAAATGATAAAATTTAATCAATATATACTCCATAAACATAACACACAAAATCCCTATATTTACCCATGGTTATCAAAAAATGTATATTTAACAGTCCTTTTATTCAATATAATGACTAAGACATCCACTACTCCTTCATAACATTCACCACCACCAAAAATACTACTCCCCAACCACATTAGAAAATAAGGAGAAATATGGAGATACAGTGAAGGAAGAGAAACAAATGGTAAAGTGAATAATATTAAATTAAAAAAATTAAATCAATAATCATTGAGACTATGTTATTTGTATAACATTTTTTCAATAAGTTATGGTTTATAATTTAGGGAAATAGTATAATATATCAAATGATTCATATAGTTACTATTCATTCATTATTTTCAACAATAATTGTTTTATCAATTATATTGGATTCACTACTGATCATGAAGCTCCTTGAATGAAATTTTATAGACTTGTTATCATCTTTCAAATCATTCTGGATAAAATTATTTTTCTAAATTTCTATGAAATGGAAATTTAATGTAACTTATATATCAAAGCTAATTGAGTAGATATTTATAATGGAATGAAAAAATAGTTCATGCATATGAAATTAAATATATTTTACCTCGTAAATCATATAAGAAAATTGTTAGATTTTATAGAATGAATAAATAATATATAAAAACTATTGGAAGAAAATAGTAATAATATGTATATAAGAAATTATTTATTTTCATAAAACATTAATGTGAAATAGGTATATGAGTTTTGTAGGGGAATAATTTATACAATATAGTGTGTACAATGGTCTATATTTTGAATGAACATAACCATACATTATGCATACAGATGTAATTACATTGAAAAATTCTATTCATAATGTAGTCATTTTTTATATATGTTGTATAATAAATTATACATATATTAGACACATTACATAGCTAAATTATAGAATTAATGATTCTAGCACATTCATGTGTGGTGTGGGATAGTCTAGTTTTACACTGTATATATTTTCCTATATTTGTTTACCTTTATGTAATTTCAATGAATACATGAATATTGGATACATATACATATATATAATTTTTTAAAATTTCTACATACCATCGGAAAACTATTTTCATAATGAACCATATAGTTTTCTTTTGGTTATATTCTTTTTTATAACTCAATTTTTTTGTGTGCCACATGCACCTACTATTATGTGTAGTACTATTATTTAAAAATAGTCCAGGTATGAATGCAATATGAATAAAATTGTTACACATATGATATTATTGTAAAAACAATAATTAATACAATTTATTCACATCGAAAATTTAGAAAAGATACTTGGAATATTTTTGTATGTTATAGCAGCAGTCATGGAATGTTTTCAATTGGAAACTAGTGAAAACTATGTTCATGTAAATAAATACACATACTAATAAAAATAAATGGTGAAACTAATTTAATTATTAATTTTTAAATATAATTAAATTATGGTGGAAGGGAAATAATATGTTCCATTAGGTAAATATAGGGCAATGATTTTCTCTTCAAGTTAAATTTCTAGGATCATTCATCAGAAAAATCATCTTGGAAGGAAATAAATTGTAAATAAGTTATACAAGATTACTTACATTTTTAGAACATTTTATATGATTATTTAATTTTGAATATAGGTTATTTTCTATATAAAATAATTATAGTTTGTACATTTATTTGTATTGATTTATTTTCTAATGATGATAATATATTATCTATCATATTCTCCAATAATCTATATTTTTTAATTCAATTCGAATCATTGGTATTGATTAAAAATAATAAAAACCAATTTTAATGATGACTCAATCAAACTAATAAATAAATCAAATATAGAATACCATATAGGCCACATATTAGATCATTTGTACCATTTTAATTCAAGATCATTTTATGAAAAATATAATTTTTAATAACTAAATATCAAAACCGAAGGCAATCAATGAATAATCAGGATTGTTTACCTCGAGAGAGTGATTTTTTTTGTATTTATTTAGATGATATGGTTTATAAATATCAAACCATATTCCTCAAATATATTATATTTATCAGTTTCACTTTATTTTATTCTTCCAATTATATCTTCCAAATGTAAAATTGAATGAAGAAACCAACAATGAGAACATTATAAAAACCTTAGATATGGTTAATAAAAACAAAATCGATAACCAATTCAATTTGTTCCTTAGATATTCACTAGAGATGAAATTAACATAAAAATAGTTGAAAAATGAATTTTAATAGAGAATATATAAACATATACATGAATATATATATATATATATACACTACCACAAATAATGTGACCGTAAAATGAACAAACACACCATGGGTAGGAGGCTTTTTAGTGATTAAAGTCTAGAAAGTTATATATTAATATAAAAAGTGCATAGTTAAGAAGAACACGTATTCAATGAGAATATTTTTTGTTTTTTATGATCGAAACACTAAGAAATTTTTTTTCATGTGTACTATATAGTGATATTATATTCAAATTGATTCCATGCCTTCATTATTGGAAACTGTTTTAACCAATGTTGTTATATTCCATTACTTGGTTAGTTCATACTAAATGATTTTTTATATTATGAAATTTCTTCCAATTTTTTGAATCATTGGTAAGGAGTGTTTTAGGAAATGTTTTCACAGCTAATCAATAGAAATTTGATCAATATATGAGACTCTTGTGATTATAGAACATAACATGAATTACTGGAAAAACATTATACAACTTGATAAGAGACTTATTAAAAAGCTATTATTGAATATTTTTTAATTGTAAAAGTGAATTTACAATATGTGGAATAATAAATAATAATATGAATCTAAAATAAAAAATTGATTAAGAATAACATGGTCAACATCTCAATAATAATTTACTATATATTTCATTCAATGAATCCTTATTATCATAGTCCTATAACATATTTATCTACATAAAAAAGGATATAATGTTAATAATAGATACAACCTAATTCAATTGAAATAATTATTCATATATAATATCATTTGATATTTTCGTATACACAAAAATATTTATTTTTCTTTTTAGGAATGTGGGTATTATGTAATGCGAATTGAATTATTGGAAAATGTAATGAAGAATATTAATAACTCTAATGAATAATAATTATACTAAACTATCAATTTGGAAATATAATGCGAAGCATAAATAGTATTGTATTTATATATATTATATAGTAAACAATAATATACAAAAGAGATTAATCATAAATGTAATTACAATTACAATACATGTAAGCATGAGAATTATAAACCTGTACACTGTCATGGGAGAATGATATAATATTTTTTTGAGTAAACTACTCACCTTTGTAACTATATATTGTTGACTTATAATGTATGTGGTTTATTTTTGAAAATATTTTCCCTTCCTCCTCATGATTTGTTTTGGATTTTCTATTATTTCAGATCATTAAACTAATCCAGTGGATAATATGTGAATGAACACTATGATATTTTCTTATTATGACAGGGATAAAGAGACACAACCATTTCCACTATAATATTGATTTTTAAGATAAAATGAAGAAACCTAAAAATTCATGAGTGGAAAAATGGTCTCTCTAATAGAATGTGTCATTTGAAATGAAAGAATGATATGATACCATTGGATTGACCTCGAATAAAAGGATAATGTAAAAACAATAAAATTGTTTATTACTATATTTTGTATGTTATTAAAATGATCAAACCAAAAACAATTCCATTTTATTCATAGAGAAAAAAATTGAATGGAACATGCTAATTTTTGAGGTTACATTTCCCTTATGTTATTTTTCATCGGTTTTATGTTTTCTTCCAATATGCATAATTGGAATTGAGTCCAAATAAATATTACCAATTTTAATTTAGATGAACTAAAATAAATTAATATATAAATGATATAAAATCTATACAACCAACATAATAACATCATATGTCCCATCTCATTATTTTAAACTATCATAGTGTGTGCATGAAAAAATATTCTTACCCCGTAAAATTTTAATGATGAATTTGGAAATAATGATGAATAATTTTTGGGGAGGGTAGATTCATACCAAATAGATGAACAAAAATAGAATATGTTTTATTATGAAAAAAGTATTTCATACATACAATTTCAATTAATTTCAATTAATATTACCACTATACGAAGTCATCGCGCATCTACAACAATGATATTAAACCCTAATATTATGGATGAAATTTATTATAAAATAATAGACATAGATGGAATAAAATAACTATATAAGGTAATAGGTAATTCCAAGATATACTTCCTTTAGGGAACTCTATTAAAAAACATTCCAGTCTCATCCTGAATATATATTAAATCATCCAAAGAATACAACCTACTAGGTTAAATTAATTGATATAAAAGAATATATGGAATAAAGATTATTAATTTTTTCAACTAGATTGAACAGTCCTTAAAATGAAAGACGATCTAGATTTAACTATCTTGGAAAATATACTGAAATATATAAAAAGTAATGAAAATCAATATGAAATTTTATTTTTTGAGGAATGATATTAAAAAATAATGATTTTATTTAGGACATGAATAAAGAAAAACGCACTAATTTATGTTATATAAGTTTATCTATATTTAAAAGAATTAAAAATCAATCCTACACCAAATTTTTTAGCACTAAGAAAACATTTTTATTTATTTCAACATCTGGATGATGGGATATAATTGAACGATAATGGTAAAATGATGAAAACAATGAAAATAACTATTCATTAATGTAACTAATTTTTCATATTGTGCTATGAAATATAAAATAATATTAACACTATAAAAAATTTGAATATTGATGGGATAAAAATTTATATTACAATAAGAGTTTTTCATAAATATATATAGTATATTTCATATATTATAATATTCCCCCAGTAAATTGAAATATGTATACTAATATTATATCATTATGGTTTATCACATATGTCTATGTGTTATATATCAATATCTCATAAGATTTTATATCAACTTATATAGAACAATGTATTATAAAATTTCATTTTATAAAAAATGGAAGTAGAATTAATTTAGATTGAATAATATTTAAAATATTATGAATCAATTATTTTGAAGTGAAATTATTTTTAATTTCATTTATAAATATGTTAGTGATAGTAGATTGTGTATCACATATTATTACTATGTGACAAGTATATTATAATAGGGTTTTGATTCTAAAACAATATTATTTGATCTAGATAAATATATATTCATTGTTTGAAATCAGGTTTGGGAACTAAGTGATAGTTGTTGTTTGAAATTGGGTCAAAAAATATTTTTAAAGACTTCACATGCCGAGAATTTTGGTCACTATTTTTATCTCCTTGGAAATATGAAATTATGGGAAATATGAAATGTCAAACACACTACTTCATTTACAAAATCCATTTTAAGGTACATTAATAAAAAATTTAATATTAATATATATTTCAATAACTATATGATTTATGATGTTTATTCAAGTTACACAAGTGTACCTAAAAAAACAAAATTAGTTCCTAAAATTTGTAGTAAAAAATTCTTGGAAGACCAAAATCATGCATCCATGTAAAGAAATATATTATGAGAATTCTATTGGAATGGAAAAATTAATCTTTATTCTTTTTAAAAGAATAATCTTGAGTTTCCATATGGATATAAACTAATAAATAATAGAGAAAATAAATATTTATGTGGCTACAATATGGAGAATAAATACATACAGGTAAAAGTGGACATCATACACCATATTCGATATGAATATAGAATATGATGTAGATAAGATAAGGATAATCAATACATAGTAATAATTAGAGAAGTATTAAAATCAACACATAGGATAAACAAAAATAAAAATATTCATAGTGAAAAAATAATCAAACCAAAGTTGGTAGGTTTCATAAATGTTAAATGTGGTTCAGATCCTGAAAGGGTTGGATCTCTTCTAATATAAGGTGGAACATGGATATTCTTTGAATAAGTGGATGGATATAATAAAAGATTAGAAGACGTTATATTTTTTCTTCGCAACATCCAGTTGACAATCAACTTTATTGGTGACTCAAAGAATCTGATGCACATAAAAATTTAATATTAGCTAAATATTAAATTAAATTTATACATGATAAAGAGAATGACAGGGTGTTGGGGAGGTGAAGTATGAGATTTGATGTGAAGGAATCATGGTGTGGATGTGTGTTGTAGGTTGTGGTGTGTGGCAGTGAAGAAGCGATGTGTGGAGGAGATGGGTGTGTGTGGTGGTGAGCTTGTGTTGAAGAGTCTGCAGAGATGATGGTTATGCGATTTGGAATGGATGAATATCATTAGAAGATTCAGATTCATCTACAGTGGTTTAGATAAGGTGTGGTAGAAGAACTTCTGCTATGGGACCACAAAAACTCAATTTTGAGGAAGGATAAATGAGATTATTGGTAGGAATCACATTTTATGTGGAAATTAGGAAGGAATTTCTATTCAAGGAGTAAAAAGATGTGAAAATGGGAAAAAATTAAGGGGAGTCTGATACATAGGAAGTGGAATAGGATGTGGGCGATATGAATGACGAGGATATAATGAAGAGTAATACTCTAGAGATGTTAGAGGTAGATTCATAGTCAAAAGTGGGATACTGGAGGTAGATGATGAGGGTGTGGAGGAACCATATATTTTGGTCACCGACCATGTATCGTGGAGGATCTGTGGAAAAAAGAGAGTGAGATAATAGAGAGGATATTATTCTCGGGGATATGAAGGGGAATATTTTTTCAGAGAATTAAAAGGTGGAGGAATAGTTTGATGGGAGACGATAGTGGAGTGTGAGGAGGTTGTAGAGAAGGATGTTTTGTTGGAGACAGAACATTTACCAGGTTGAAAAATAGCAATCAAAAGATTATTAGAATCAAGAATCATAGATAAGTAGTTATGTATGGGAAATGAGATAGGATTTTACACATGGATGTAAAAATACATTCCCTAGTATAAATAATAGATTTTATTTTCTATTGTTTCAATTTTCATTTTGTCAATAAATTTAATATATATAACATTGAAAAATAATCATGGTTATTTTATTGTAGACATTTTAATAAGGAATGAAATGTAAAAATACATACGTTAAATATTACAAAAAATCATGATGGTTTTGTCATTTTATGAACTCAGACATTAATTTAGTCATTCACATGATATTCTTGATATTTGAAGATTATGGGCGCAGTGGAAGTGCATGGGTGGATCTGCCCACTTGGCTTTTTGTCATTAGCTATGATCAATCATGGATCAATATGACGATAAACGCTAGTCTCCACGGATCAAATCACAGAAAAAGAGAAAGAAGATGGTTTCTCCCGGAACCAGAAACAAGGATCATTACAGGTTGATTATAATTAATTTAATTAATTATAAAGAAATACCTTTTGGGTGTTCATTCTTCCTTGGTGTTTTTTATCACGTTTTCGGTGTGATCCGTCGTTGTGTCGCAGAAGCCATGTGTAGACTCCCTCAAGCGGTGATCCACATGTGTACCTCGTATCTATGGACGTCGCCAAAGGATTCTCCGGGTTCTAGCGTGGAGAAGCCTTTTCCTGCGTTGTCCGCCTTAGATCATCTTGATCCGATGGAAGTGGATCTCTCTCGGTCTTGAAAGAGTTCTTGGAGGAAGGGGTTCTTTCGTCCTTGAAAGAATTCTCCAGAGATGTTGTGCACATCGATTCTCTTGTGTGTTGGAAAACAGATGGGGTTGTCAGGATATTTATAATCGGGTGTGTGGGGTTATAGAGTTATGACAATAAATAAATTTGTTACGCGTTTTATTTATTTCATTGACTCTTATTTAAAACCCCCATGTCAAATAAATAATTCCTTGACATGCGTCCACGCTGATTATAATAAATATCATTTAAAACAATATTATATAAAATCCCGACTGGAAAAACTACATGGAGTGTAATAATAAATACAGGGCGTGTACTTGTTTTTCATTAAAAAATACATAGTGTGTACATTAAATGTACACGGTGTGTATATCTTGTTTTCATTTATTCATTTCCTTTCCAAAATAAAACTAAACGGCATGTACATTTAATAATACACGGCGTGTACTTGGTTTATTTTATTTTTCCTCCATCATTTAAAACAACTTAGGCTTCCTTGAATAATTATTAAACCACGTACGGGAATAATCTTTATTCTACTTGAGATACATGGATACACTAATTGTGTGACCCTCTAGGCCTCTTTCTCATTGGCATTAGGCGGGGTTTCCTAAAGTCAACGATTAATGTCTAGCAACGGGTCAAGGCACCTAAGAGAAAGAACTTGACGCCGCATTGACGTATCACCTCCTACGAACGCTTACTGTGTAATTTAATCCTTTTGTCTCAATATCTCATCACGAAGGTTTCATGGAAGTGTCATAAACCTATATGCATGATCTGTCATTCGTTGACTACCTGAAATAAACTCGTCGTTCACACCATGGCCATGGAATTTAATGTGACAGTTCTATTTCAATCATAGGCCCAAGATATCAACTTCCATAAATGGAAGGGACAAATACTTCCTCGACTTATCTATTAACAACATGTCACTCGTGACGCACCCAACGTACCCTACATCCCACCAACTATCTGCATGATGATTTTCGTCAGTAAATCTAAGTGCGCGAGTCATGACATGAGTTAATGATTATATTCCAGTCTAAGGACCATTACATATGATCGTAGATAGCAATTTCTGATGAAACCAAGACATGAAGAATTGCTATTAGCGGGTCTGTTCTCATAATATCCCATCTTGGAGATTACCAAGTTCGAACTCAATGAGAGAGAGTATCATCTTCTTACGAGTACTCACACATGACGGTCTGTATACTATGTGTCCTATCATAGTAAGTCATCAACCCGTAGAACTTTATTTAAGAATATTGTTATAGCATTTCAAGGTTCTCCTCATAGCGGGGATCTGCTATGAACATATTAATGCAACAAATATTCCAGGACATTATTATATTATAGTTATACAGAACAATGAACAATATATAATAACTTAACATTCATGTAATCAAAGTACAGAACAGTTGGTTCTGAGGACACCAACCCTTACAAACTCCCACTTAGACTAGAGCCAACTGCCTACGACTTTTAGTCTGCTAGACCTCAAATGATGATCATGTTTCAGCTGAGTCAAGGATATTGTCAATTGGTCTGCCACGTTGTCTTTCGTGGAATTACTGCTCACTGCAACTTCACCTGTCTCAAAAAAATCCCTCAAGAGACGATACAACCGAAGTATGTGCTTTGTCCGCTGAAGTGACCTTAGCTCTTTTGCGAGTGCCACCGCTGCAGTATTATCACAATAGAGTGTGATAGGATCTTTACTGCTCGGTTCAACATCCAACTCTTGGACGAAGCATTGTATTCATACTGCTTATTTAGCTGCCTCAGAAGCTGCGATATACTCAAACTCCGCTGTAGAATCTGCCACCACACTTTGTTTTGAGCTCTTCCAGCTCACTGCACCTCCAATCTAACTGAATATGAATCCAGTCTGCGACTTCATGTCATCTTGATCAGTCTAGAAACAAGCATCTACATGTCCTCTGATGACTAGTTCCTCATCTCCTCCATAAACAAGGAACATATCCTTAGTACGCCTCATATACTTTAGTATAGTCTTGACTGCCATCCAATGGTGGTCTCATGGATCATCTTGATATCTGCCTACCACACTTAGTGCGTAAGCAACATCTATCCTCGTACATAGTATAGCATACATGACTGACACAATCGCGGATGCGTATGGGATCCTTGCCTTCCTCTTTCTTTGCTCATGTGTCTGAGGACACATTTTCTTGGAAAGATGAATGCAATGTGACACTGGAAACAATCCCCTCATGGACTGTTCCATACTGAATCTCTTTAGTACCTTGTCAATGTATGTACTTTTGATCCCAAGAATATATGCCGCCTCGCCCAAGTCTTTAATGGAGAAGCATTTATGCAACCATGCCTTAACTGACTGTAAGACAGTTACTTCGTTTCCAATTAGCAATATGCCATCAATATATAATATTAGGAAAACGACTTCACTTCCATTAAACCTTTTGTAGACACAAGTCTCACATTCATTCTTAACAAAGCCAAATTCCATAACAACTTCATCAAAACGAATGTTCCATGACCTTGATGATTTCATAATACATAAAATGGATTTTTGGAACTTACATACCTTGTTGGCTTCCTTTGGAGTCACAAACCCTTCAGGTTGTGTCCTGTAGACATCTTCATGGAGGTCCCCGTTAAGGAAAGCTGTTTTGACATCCATTTGCGAAATTTCATAGTCCTGGTAAGCAGCAATGGCCAATAGGATTCTAATGGATTTTAGCATCGCAACCGGTGAAAAGGTTTCATCATATTCAATTCCTTGAAGTTGTCTAAAACCTTTTGCAACCAGTCGTGCCTTATCGATGCTGACTTTCCCCTCCATGTCCATTTTCTTCTTGAATACCCTTTTATTACCAATAGGCTTTACATCAACTGGAGGATCTACCAAAATACAGACATGGTTTTGGTACATGGAATCCATTTCAGAATCCATGGCTTCTTGCCACATGGCGACGTCTATTCCTTCCACTACTTCCTTGTAGGTAAGAGGATCACCATTGTCAACCAATAATGAGTCACCATCCTCGGTGACAATAAAACCATATCGTTCTGGTTCTCTCACCTCTCTCATGCTCCTACGCAGTTCTTGTGTCTCTGGAACAGATTTTTCTTCCACGGGGCTTTGTGGAATCTGTTCTTTTACCAACTCATTTGTGTCTTGAGACTCGACTTCATCGATGTCTATCTCTCTCCCAATATCTCTTTTGGAGATGTGCTCCCTCTCAAGGAATATGGCGTGTCTTGACACTGTATCCTTTTTGTCTGAGGGGTTGTATAGGTAATATCCCCTTGTTTCATTGGGATATCCTATAAAGATACACTTTGTGCCTCGGGGCACGATTTTTTTACCTGAAGAGGCCTTAATAAATGCTTCGCTACCCCACACATGTAAATTAGATAACATGGCTTTGCATCCACTACATAACTCGTATGGAATACCATTTATCGATTTTTTTGGTACTTGGTTTAGTATGTGTGCTGCTGTTTGTAATGAATATCCCCAAAAGGATAATGGAAGACTCGCATGACTCATCATTGATCTCACCATGTCCAACAGGGTGCGGTTCCTCCTTTCACATACACCATTCCACTATGGCGTGTATGGAGGAGTGAGTTGAGATAGAATCCCAAACTCCCGTAAGAAATCAATAAAGTCTTGATTATGATATACTCCTCCTCTTTCTGAGAGGAGTTTCTTAATATTCTTACCATGTTGGTTCTCAACTTCATTCTTGTATTCTTTGAACCGATCAAAAGAATCTGACTTATACCTCATTAAGTAGATATATCCATATCTACTAAAATCATCAGCTAAGGTTATAATGTATGAGAACCCACCCCTTGCCTCAACTGGAAATGGCCCACACACATCTGTGTGAACTAATTCTAGAATCTCTTTTGCTCTTTCACCATTCCCACTAAATGGGGCTTTGGTCATTTTTCCTTGTAGACACGCATGACATACAGAAAGTGGTTTTAGTTTGAAAGAATCTAAATTCCCATCTTGATGTAATTTTTTCAAACGTTTCTCATTGACATGACCTGGCCGGTGATGCCAAAGTTAGGTGTGGTATGAGTCATGTGAATAAAATTTGTCATCAATTTCCATTACTTGGTTTGTGTAGTCTAACACATGAAGGTCGTTATATAAATGTGCCCTACCAAAACAAATGTTATTTTTATAAAAATAGAAACATCCACTTCCAAACGTGAAGATGAATCCATCAGTATATAATCTGGATACTAAAATAATGTTTTTGGTTACAGAAGGTACATAATAAAATCCTTTCAAAACCAAGACCATCCTCATAGGCAATGTGAGGTGGTAGTCCCCGACAGCTACAACAGCAAGTCTGGCTCCGTTGGCTGCTCGTAGATCTACCTCCCCTCGATCAATCTTCTTGAATCTACATGGTTCCTGTATTTGGATATAGATGTGAGCACGACAAGCGGTATCTAATACCCAATTGGTAGAAAGAGATAGATTGCATTCGATAACAAACGCACCTAAAGCTTCCGCTTGCTTCCTTGGCTGGGTGTAGTTTTTCTTCCAGTGTCCCTTCTTGCCACATGAAAAACAAACATCATCATGTTCCTTTGCCTCCCCTTTGATCTTCCTTTTCTTGGAAGGCCTTGAAGAAGCTTTGGGCTTAAAGCTCTTCGCCTTGCCATTCCTTTTATTCACTATAAGGACAGAAGGCTTTTCACGCTTCATGTCAGTGTCCACTTGGCGAATGAGGATGTGAGAATCAAACAGAGACTTCTCAATGTTGTTCATATTGATGTTCACAACAATGTTTGATAAGCTCTGGGGATGTGATGCAAGAATGATATCGGTACCCAGATCTTCAGGGGGTTTAATCCCTCAAACCTCTAAGCACTCAATAAAGCCAATGATCTTGACTATATGAGGCCCGACTGGGGAACCCTCTCCATGCTTGCTCTGAAATAGAGCCTTGGAGATCTCAAACCTTTCCTGTCTTGCTCTCTCTTGTTATAGACCACGGAGGTGGTCGATCATTCTATTGGCATCCATGTCTTAATGAGACTTCATGAACTCACTAGATATCTATGATAGCATCAAACATTGAACATCGAGAGCGTTGTTAAAATATTGATCATATATCATGAAATATTCATCACTCGCCCCTGGGGTAGGAGAATCAGGAAGTCAGGACTCCAGCACGTAAAACTTTCGTTCATGGCGTAGGATAACCCGAAGGCGCCTAAACCATTTCTTAAAGTTACTGCTTGTGAGAATATTGTCTTTTTCTAGTATTGATTGCAGAGAAAATGTGGTTGATGAGTTTGTCATTTCAATTATACAAATTAAAACAGCAGATTTATCAGTACTTTTTTTATTACATTTTATGAGAAATAATAAATTAATTAATTCTCCCAGTATTTTATCAAGTCCCAATGGCCCTCAACATTGAACTTGGAATGTTCATTTTCTTTGACATTCTAGTGGAAAGGATCCATATTTCCCTTCGCATAACCCCAACAAGTGTTGGTCAAGCTATTTGAAGGTATTTAGGTAGGCATGTCTTTTCCAACTGTGAGCTTACAGTTTCTTGATCTGTTGAGTGGACTCCCCAATCCTGAAATCCTAACTTGGATTTCCTCAAGTCTTGCCTACAATATTACACCAATTCTAGCAAGGGATACCTTTGTTGATGTAATATGGTTAAGTCAACCCGAAACCTTTCATAAGGGATTCCTTTATAAATGTAAGAGTCCCAACAAGGGTTGGTCAAACACATAGTTTTATTGAGTCTTTCCCTTAATCAGGTAACGGAAGGCTTGGTCTGACTTAATATGGTATTGAGGGATTTTATTACTTTATGCATAGTTTCACATTATCACATGTTTGTTAATATTAATTGATTCTTGCTTAAGTGATTAACCATGTTCTGATAATGTTTACGCATAGTCCGGTTTTTATTTTATTCCATATTTGCATGCTTGTTCATTTTATTAATTAGGTGATCGCGACAACACATATATATTAAATAAACCATGCAATCAGACAGAAATAAAATAATATGGCATGATCATGAGCTTCTATTGGTTAGCTTATCTATCGGGTTTGATAAGATAACCTTGACCTAGGGAAAACACCTTGAACCTATTGGTTCGTGTTTTGCAGCTCCCACCTGTCCACCTTTGTATCTTCTTGCATCGGTTTCGCCTCGGCTTCGGGATTTGAATCCTATCCTCTGGCTTGGGAGATCCTCCATTACATGGGTTTACATTAAAGAATCCATGGGCATGTAGGCCCTATATTTTATTGGAAGAAGGCTCGTAGGCCAACAAATTTAAATTAAATAAATTTAAATGAAACCACACACATACAAAGGGTCTTTGGTCAATCTCATGATCATCCATAATATGAAACGACATTTACGCATATTTAGAATTCAAATTATTTTAATCTTTCTTTTATTTAAGATAATACGTGTTCGAATTCAATTAATTATGATCTTATAATTAATCAATTCTTTATCTTAAATTACTTTATGAATTTTATTGAGATTCTTCTTATCCATATTCCTTGTATGGGTCTTTGTACATTGGAGGAAACCTGGTGA
The DNA here is from genome assembly GCA_963277665.1 of Viscum album. Taxonomy (NCBI): domain Eukaryota; kingdom Viridiplantae; phylum Streptophyta; class Magnoliopsida; order Santalales; family Viscaceae; genus Viscum; species Viscum album. The sequence goes on from OY728121.1 coordinate 1,065,942,671, forward strand.
AATTCCATTTTTGGAAAGTACACGGCGTGTAGATTATAAGTACACGGCGTTTATTTTTATTTTCAACCTTTATCCAAAGTACACACCGAGGCTTTGGCGTGTTTTCAGTACTTTTGAAGTTTTAGAGTACACGTCGTGTAGATGAATCATACATAGCATGTACATCCTTGTTACGCGGTTACCGGCCTGGCGATCCCGTGTACGCGGTACACAGCTTATCATTGTACACGGTTTCACCTGGGTCGGAACGGACTACACGGCGTGTTGCTCCAACATACACACCATGTATTTTGGTTTCCACGCGCTGTCCAATTCTGGTCAGCACAATGTGATTAAAACTTAGGCATAATCAATTCACACGACGTGGTTTGGCGGACCAGTGTCGGTTCGTTGAACCTAAGTACACGAAGTGTAGTTTTAATTACACGTCGTGTAATCCTGTGTTGTACAGACATAAAGAGAGGCTCCTCTGGATGAGTTCCTTGTTTTTATTTTAATCAAAAATTAAAATTAAAAGGTTGTTTCTGTGATATGAATTGAGAAACGAATGAGGAAGAATAGATCTCGTTAATTCAGATTTATAGAATGATTTATTTTGAATTGAATCAAATATGAATGCGTAAATTATCAACGAAAATAAAATAACTATAATCAACGTTGTAACCTCCCTTTGATACCATTTGAAGGGTCCGGGCGTAGCGGAAGCGCGTGGGTGGATGTGCCCACTTGGATTTTTGTCATTAGCAATGATCAATCTGGGATCAATACGACGATAAAGGCTAGACTCCACATATCGAATTACAGAAAAAGACAAAGAATATGGTTTGTCCAGGAACCAGAAACAAGGATCGTTACAGGTTGATTATAATTAATTTAATTAATTATAAAGAAATAACTTTTGGGTGTTCTTTATTCTTTGATGTTTTTGATCACGTTGTCGGTGTGATCTGTCGTTGCGTTGCAGAAGCCAAGTGTAGACTCCCTCTAGCAGTGATCCACACGTGTACCTCGTATCTCTGGACGTCGCCAAAGGATTCTTCGGGTGCTAGCATGGAGAAGCCTTTGCTTGCGTTGTCCGCCTTAGATCTTCTTGATCTGATGGAAGAGGATCTCTATCGGTCTTGAGAGCGTTCTTGGAGGAAGGGGTTCTTTCGGACTTGAAAGAATTCTCCGGAGATGTTGTGCACAACGTTTCTCTTGTGTGTTGGAAAAGAGTTGGGGTTGTGTGGATATTTATAATTTGGTGTGTGGGGTTATAGAGTTATGACAATAAATAAATGTGTTATGCATTTTATTTATTACATTGACTCTTATTTAAAACCCCCATGTCGAATAAATAATTCCTTGACATGCGTCCACGCTGATTATAATAAATATCATTTAAAACAATATTATATCCTCAAAATCCCGACTGGAAAAACTACACGGCGTGTAATAATAAATACACGGCGTGTACTTGTTTTTCATTAAAAAATACACAGCGTGTACATTAAATGTACACGGCGTGTATATCTTGTTTTCATTTATTCATTTCCTTTCCAAAATAAAACTACACGGCGTGTACATTTAATAATACACAGTGTGTACTTGTTTTATTTAATTTTTCCTCCATCATTTAAAATAACTTAGGCTTCCTTGAATAATTATTAAAACATTTAGGGGAATAATCTTTATTCAACTTGAGATACTTTGATACACTAAGTGTGTGACCCTCTAGGCCTGTTTCTCTTTGGCATTATGTGGGCCTGCCTAAAGTCCAAGATTACTGTCTAGCAACGGGTCAAGGCACCCAAGAGAAAGAAGTTGACGCCGCATTGACGTATCACCTAATATGAATGTTTACTGTGTAATTTAATCCCATTGTCTCGATATATCATCAAGCAGGTTTCATGGCAGGGTCATAAACCTATATGCTTGATCCGTCGTTCATTGACTACCTGAAATAAACTCGTCGTTCACACCATGGACATGGAATTTAATGTGAGAGTTCTATTTCAATCAAAGGGCCGAGATATCAACTTTCATAAATGTAAGGGACAAATCCTTCCTCGACATATCCATTAACAACATGTCACTCATGACGCACCCAATGTTCCCCACTTCCCACCAACTGTCAGCGTGACAGTTTTCGTCAGTAAATCTAAGTGTGCGAGTCATGACATGAGTTAATGATAATCTTCCAGTCTAAGGAAAATTACATACGCTCATAGATAGCAATGTCTAATGACACCAAGACATGTAGAATTGCTATTGGTGGGTCTGTTCGCATAATCTCCCATCTTGGAGATTACCAAGTGTGAACTCCATGAGAGAGAGTCTCGTCTTCTTATGAGTACTCACACATGACGGTCTGTATACTATGTGTCCTATCATAGTATGTCATCCAACCGTAGAACTTTATTTAAGAATATTGTTATAGCATTTCAAGGTTCTCATCATAGCGGGGATCTTCTATGACCTTATTAATGCAACAAATATTCCAGGATATTATTATATTATAGTTATGCAGAACAATGAACAATATATAATAAGTTAACATTCATGTAATCAAAGTAAAAAAACAATTTGTTCTGAGGACACCAACCCTTACAATGTAAATATACATACGTTAAATCTTACAAAAAATCATGATAGTTTTGTCATTTTATGAACTCAGACATTAATTCAGTCATTCACATTATATTCTTGATATTTGATATGATCACATTTTGAAATATGACATAATTCAGGTTGTTTCAAATATTTTATCTATCTGTCATGGAAAGAGCAGAAGTTTTGTGTGGAAGAAAATTACTCCTTTAACCATTTATAATTACTAAATATTCCATTATACCCCAGTCAATATTTTCCAACCTAGCTATAATGTCATTCTTTTTTTGGGTGAATTTATTAATGTTCCGGAGACACTATCAAAAAAATGTTTATCAACATCAATAACCGCATGAATATGTATATTGTATGATAAATTATATTATGATAATTAAAAATAAAATGATCACATTTTCATACTATTTTTCTTAAGGTTTTGAGAAAAATTATTACAAAAAAATAGTTACCATATCATTTACATTGTCAAACCAATGATCACTTATTATCTGAAATAGTGTTATATATTATATTGAATTATCATCTAATGATATTTTCAATGGATGGTATTTATTTTATTTTGTAGAGAAAATTTATATTCTAGAAACATGATATATATTTAATATTTCATCTTAATGAAGTGTGTAACTTTTTCACAAATTGGATACCCTATAATTAATTTAAGGGTATATCCTAAAAAATTCTATATGTAGGAATTCTATTTATCAATCCAAACAAAATGATTATCAAGGTGAAATCTTCATTTCCATAAGCATTATAAAACATGGAAAATGAATACCAAAGTAATATTATTTCTTTAATCAATAGAGGAATATAGACAAAATATCATTAATTGTTTTTTCCATTGAAAAATAGATAATATATAATGTATTTCCTATATTACAATAGTTGGAAGATATAATTTAGAATAATAATTTACCATTTATTACGAGTGTTACTTTGTACACAAAAATGATTGTATCCATATGTAGATAGTTCAAATTATAGGTTCATTGATCGTATCCATAATCAGGATACTCAGGAATAATTTTATTCTACTTTGTAGAGTCTATTGGGTGATAAAGTTTCTCATATTGAATTCATGTACAAGGAATCCACATGAACAAAATTGTAGTCTCCACTCATAAATGTTGTTATAGGAAACATTAAATGATTGAAAAGTACAATATAAAATTAAATGGAAATGATTAATATTTATTCTATTGAGAAGAACTGTACTTATTGAATTTCATTAGGGATACATGGTCCTTGAGAAACAATATACAATCATTTGGACATATATTCATCAATTTAGAGATCATAGCCATTGATCCTATAATTTTTTAACAAAATTTATTTATCATGGCATCTCAATATATTTCTATGTAATTTAATTCAAGATTGTATGTATTTTAGTAAAGATGTTGTCACTCCATCCATTGCCATGTTTTTAATTATATAGTTTTAGTATTGATGACAATGGTTTATATTATTGACAATCAATATATGATGATGTCTTTTAATTTATCTGTAACTTATCAAATAAACTATTATAATATTGAAAATTATCTAATAAAATCATTATCATTTACTCTATATGATCATCATCATCATTTTCACTTTTAATCATATCCTTGATACAGTATTTACTTTCGTTCATAATTGTTATCAAATTATATTATCCTTAAATGACAATTTCAGCGAATTCACTAACTAAATTAAATTATTCCATGGGTTTATTATAATATTTATTACACTCATATATTCCATGATAGATAAAGTATACTTCCAACTTTTATGGAATATTTGGTCTCAAAAATCATCAATGTCAAAAAAATGTGGGATTTGAGAATAGTAAAATGCATGCAATTTTATAATCTTGATGAATTCTATAACCCGATTTTAATAGCCTTATTTATTGTATTGGAATCCATTAATTTATTATACATATAAATTCTATTTTATTAAATAGTATTTATATTTAAAAAATACACATATGATATTGGATTAGATTCTTAAAAGGAAATTCTTTAAACACAGTCACACATAGTAATAATATTTGATATAAATTGGGATTACATTAATAGCTTGTTTGATCATTTTGAGATAATGAATTATATTTATATAAATTATAACAATATCTTTTTTTCAATCAAGGAACATATCATAATTTATTTTATTTTAATAATGGATTCATTGAGGGAGACAATTCACTCCAAGTTAATTTCAATGTGAACAAGAATCATATGTATTTCTATTAATAGATAATTTTTAGGGTTGATATAATAATATTTAAATATCAAAAAATATATCAATAAAACTTATTTATTTTCAACAAAAATTATTCATTTTAAAAAAGTTGTATTATGTTTTAATAAAATTTAATGAAGACCATTAATATTACAAAAAGCAATACAGTGTGACAACACCTTTTATGTTCATTAACAAATCATTTATCTTCTATTTAAAAATATCATATAAATCATCGATTTAGAAATATTAATAGAATTAACCAAAAAATAGGAATAAAATATTGTAAAATTTTATTACATGGATCGTAATATTCAAATATCCACTCAAAAATAAAACATACAACATAACATAGTTTAAAAATAATGTGATAGACATGCATTCAAACAAGAAAAACATCTCTTAATAAGAATGATGTGTTCTAAACACAATTTTTATCATTTTAACTCAAATATATTTTCAAAATCTCATCATAGATTACCTCATTACATCAAACAAAAACCACTTATGCATCAAATTTAAACAAAAGAGTGATTTTTCATTAAATAAACATATATATTGGAACCAAGATAGGGGTGAAAAATGACTAAATTGAAAAAACATTGAATCCATAGAATGTAAGGGAAAGTGAAAAAGTAGAAAACAATTAGAACCAAAACAACATGAAGTGAAGAATCTCATGAAATGGATATTGGTGGTGCTAGTCCTGAACATTAGTAGGGTTGTTTCCCCCACCACTTCTTTTAATGAATAATAAAAAAACATGATACATATGGACTATATAATTTTAGAAATACCCAAAAAATAAATTTAAAATATCATACCTTCAGTATTTATGTTTTTTATTTGTCCAAAAAGTCACATGAGATAACAATATAGATTCACAATCGTAGCATGTGATTATAAAATATATGTTGCTCATCGTAGAAACCAAAATATCAATTTATGAGTATTGATTATGTATGGATACATCCATTCTAAATTTATCGCTGGTAATGTTTACATGTAGAGCATATTAATACTTTTTTATAAAAATTTATAATTAAATTAAAAATTTATAATTACTAATTAACCGGTGATGAATAATAATTAAATAAAATATTATAATATAATAAAATAAATTTTAAAAATTAATAAATACTGAAAATACAAAAATAAATAAACTACAAAAATTTTAAAATTATAATTTAATATTAAATGAAGAAATAATATTAATTAGAAAAATTAAAAAATAATTTACAACAATATAATATTATTTTATTACCAAAATATTAGAAATGAATAAATATTAAAATAAAAATGAATGTACACTAAAAACATATTTAAATAAAAAATACTTTAACTAAATTAACAATTAAAATGAATAAGTAATTAATTAATTAATATTAAATCAAAAAAATGATAACATAAGACATAATAAATATTAAATATGTAATTTATAAAAATATTTTAAATTTAATATTTTTATAAATTAAAATTTATAAATAAATAAAGAAAAAGAATCTTTTATGATAATATAAATGAATGCAATTTTAAAAAAAATAAATTAAAAATATATTAAAAGAGAATAATTATTAAAAATTTATATAAAATAATAAATTAAAAAATATAAAAAGTAAATATTTTTTACCAATTGAAAATTGAATAAATAGAAGAAATAAAAAAAATTAATTTTAATTATATAAATAAATAAATATTTAAAATTAATAACATTAAAATAAAAAAATTTAAAAAATTAAATTTTAAAAAATAGATTTACAGTAAATTACAAAAAACTGAAAAATAAATAATAAATTTATAATGATTTAAATAGTAATATATTAAAATAAAAATGATAAAATTTTAATTCTAGTAATTACATACATATGATTGTATTGAATATTAATATTTAATAATGTATATATAATTATAAAAAATGAATCCATTGTAAAAATATTAAATGTATAATCATTTAAAATGAAAATATGTTAAAAAAATTTATATTAAAGAAAATATATAACTTGTGTAAATAATAAAAATAATAACAATATTAATTGAATAAAAAACATATTCAATGTTTTTTGTCCTCACTCATACACACTCTTGGAATGTTCATTTGAGGTCACCTATGCTAACACTTCTCCAATCCAATAATGCTTAACCATGGATTTCATATTAGATACGCTCCAAAATAGAAAGGTGAACAGTGTTGACTTTGGTACTAACATTTATTCTTCACAGATTCACGTTTGAAAATGTTGTTACCCCTCCACCACTTTAATTAACAATTTACTCATTGTGGATGCTATAACATGATCCTTGGTAGTGACTATGCACTTCATACTTGGTGTTGAATCTAATACCATTTTCCATTACGTAAACTCCCTGGGGTATGAATATGGTTATCCGACCCCATCAAAATTTTATAATACATTGATTTTATTCCCAACACAATATAGGTTATTAGGCATTGAGGTTTCTTACTAGACTACAGAGAGTATTCATAGGAAAACATATGTTCTTTCAATTCAAATTATCCACAGTCACACACACCCTTGGAAGAATCCCATAAAGTCATCCATCCTGATACTACTCCACACCAAGAATGGAAAATTGAAAAATTATTATTTGACAATTCCTTGAATATAAATATCCCTTTATTAAAAAGGTTTATAAAAATTTTTCTTTTATGATTCAATATTTTTAGAGGTGTTACAGTTTTTTAATTATTTAATGTGAATATAAATATATATGTTCAAATATAATTTTGATTTAAAGTATTTATCTATTTTATTATGGTCATGGAGTTTATAAGGAAAATAACCAACATACACACAACCATAGGTGATAAGGGACATGTCCCACCTATTCTAAGGGATGACTAACTCCATGAAAGACTCATTTCAATATTATTGCTCAATGGAAATATCGCATTAAAAACAGTACATTTCATGAATGTTGTATATTCCTTACCTAGTGGTTCCATTCTTATGTCTTGCAATATGGATTCATGTATATGGGTCTACATCCCACATTTTGACATCAACTACATCATTTTATACCCCCGAAACAACATCATCAGCCAAAAATAGAATAAAAATAAATGATAAATTATATAAATACATTAAATAAATATCATTTTAAAGAGTCATATTGGTATAAATACATGTACTTATTATTAGATGAATTATATTAATATTTATATATATTGTGGAGGGGTGTTGGTTCGCCGTGGTCCAAGTCCTATGGAGCATTTGTTTTTCATGTACATTCTGAAGGGGTGGATGTATAATATTTATAATATTTATTTATAATATAGATATATATATTATTTATATAAATATATATTCCTATTAATATATACATATCATATTTAAAAATATATAAATATGTATATATAAATAAAATTATTCATTGATCCATTTATCCTTTTTAACTAAAATGATGATAAATGAGATCTTTATTTATGATAAAAGATGTACCGATTAATAATGGCTTTTTATAACTTTTTTTAGCACTAATAAATGGTACATTTATCAGTGTTATTAGTTAATTATAATAAAATTTTATTCTCTATTAGCATGTTCATTTTTCCATTGATCAAGGGTTGCACAGAATATTATCGATTCTATAAAATAACGAATGAAGTGTAAATGTGGGGGTTCCACTCTTCTTCACCCATGTCAAATATAATGGAACCACATATAATAATAATTTAAAGTAATGTGGAGGAAATAGTAAAATTCAAAATAAAATCTATATGAAACCCCACGTAGGCCGAGGTATCTAGGGATACAAAATTATAGGGCCATAATGTGACCATGTAGGGACCCTACCATTTCATTTATCCCCTGGGGAAATAAATAATAATAATAAAATAAATAATAATAATTCCAAAATCCAAAACAACATTGATGATAAAGGGAATAATAATAATAATGATGCATATTTTTATTGTTAATTTTCTAATATTTATATCCCTATTCACATCTCATTACATTTATATATTGAAAAATATAATTAATCATCCATTTACCCCATCTGATCAATCCATTGAATGAACGATTAGATCATTGGTAAAATATGAATATTTTATCAATTCTTATTGATAAACAAGATTATCGATTTCACCTTAATATGGGATATGAATTTATAAAAGATTTAATTAATAGTTCACAGTAAATGTGATTTAATAAATAAATTTCTATGATTTATTTTTTTAACCTATGAATATTTAAAAAATACATAGGGAATATTTTTTATTCTTTTGTATCAAGATGATACAATATCAATTAAAAAGTGACATTCCAAAAAACATATATTGACAATAAAACATTCATATATTGATAGTTAAACATCATAACACATTTATTTCTTACTGTTATAATGGAACGATATCCATGTATCCAAACCTATATTATAATTAATTACAAGTAGAATGGAACCTAGAAAATCTATTGGAAATATTTCAACAATCACATTGAGATATATAGTAAATTGTGAAATTTAAGTCATTTTTCGTGTGTAAAATTTCTTTGTTATATCATTTCCCTTGCTAAGGGGCTTGTAAGGAATACCCTAGGGCCAACCTACATCTAATAAATGTTTTTTTATCTATTTTTACACATCACCATACTTTTATTAATATATATTTATATATATTCAATGGTGGATTTTATCAGAGTTGATAAAAGGAATATTTTATCAACCACCATTAGATGTGATGATAAATGCTGACTTTCATTTCCACTAATAAATTATTGATAAAATGATACCTTTATCATTTCTAAAATAGAGATGTTAAATGGTATTATGAATAATTTAATTAATTTATAATATATATGTAATTTTTAATGTGATTTATATAACATTAATTATTTATTTTCATAAATAAATTTTTTTATATTAATTAATTTATACTCATTTATATATAAAAATACAGTGAAAGTATATTTTAAATTATTTTCATTCTGTAAGAATTTTTTAAAATATTGAATTTATAACTAGGTGAAAAGTGAACGGTTTCACCACTTATATATTAAATGGGGTATGATAGTGAACAAAATATTATTCCATCATGTATGGGGTTTATACGACTTTCATACTATACCCATCATAGGATTATATGAATATAAAAATATAGTAATTTCACTAATTATTTCATCAAAGAGTGGTTAACATCAACATGGATGAGGAAGACTTCTTCAGAACATGGGTGCAAGAGGAAAGTCATTGAAGATATATTTTTTCATTTTTTGTGGAATGTATACTCTTGAGTTGTGCATTGGATTTAATTAAGGGAAAAAATTATTTGCTGGACATCATTCACTTTTTTATTGGGCTTTTATCTTCATAATAAAGTGGAAAGGACCCGAAATCAGTTCAATTAACATTGAGAACTTATTTTAAATATTATTTTACATGTTTATAAATATAATTAAATAATAAGATTTTAATTATTATTAAAAATCCTAATGGTTAATAATTAAGTGTATTTGTATACAACCAATACAATAAAAATATCAATAATTTGAAGTAGTATTGTTATTTATATATTATTTATATATATATTTATAATTCAATTAATTATTATTATGAATTCTCTTTTGTTAAACTTATTTTTAATTAATTAAATTTATTTTATAAAATTGTAACATTCATTTTATTAATATTAATTATTCATTAATCATTTAATTTAATTTTTTATATTTTTGGAATGTATTCATTTTTTAATACTTATACATATTTATTTATGATATTATAATATTTTCAATATCTTATAAATATAAATGATTAATATTTATTCATTTTTATGTACTGTGTTTTGGTATTTTTATTATGTTTGAAATTTATATAATTAAATTATTTATACAAAAAATATAATATCATTAAAATTTAAAATTTTAATATATTTCATTTTCCATTATTATATAATTTTTAAAATAAATTCACTTTATATATTTATTCGAATAAAATTTAAATTTTTTAATTAATTTAAATAATTTTATGAATTCACTTCTTTCAAAATAAATTAGAATTTATTCATTTATATTTATTCATTATTAATATATTTTCATTTGTTATAATTTATTCATATTTAATATTTACTAAATTTAAATAATGTTGGAGTTTATTCATTTTTTAATATATTTTTATACATATTTATTTTCTGATTTGTATTATATTCAATATGATTTTAATTTATATAATAAATATTTATCATTATTTATATATTAGGTTTCAATATTTTATATTTTTTCAAATTTCTATAATAAATTATTGAATATAATTTTAATTGTTTATAATTATATAATTAAAAAAAATATTTATCATAGTTTTTTAATTATATATATATGAATAATTATTTATTCAATTATATTATATTTTTAAGTGTTTCAAATTTATGAAATTCATTTTTTTTATTTCATTTTTTTACTGTATGATTTCATTAATTCAATTTAATTTATTCAATTTTAATATTCATTCGTTGAATATTTTTTATTCGGTTTTAATATTTTTTGAATTTATTTATTTTTAATACTTATTTATATATATTTGTTTACTACAGCTTAATATTTTGAATATGTTTGTAAATTATGTGATTATTATTTATTCATTTCTATTAATTATGCCTTAATATATTTAATATGATTTAAATTTATATAAATAATTTATATAAATGATTAAATATTATATATCAATTTAAAAAGTTAATATATTTCAATTTTAATAATTTTATTATTTATATGATTAATTTTATTTATTTATTCATTTTTATTCATATTGATTGGTTTCTAATTTTTGTAATTAATGTTGTAAATTCACCCTTTCTTCATATTTTTGTAATTTATTACAATTTATTAATTGATCTTAATTATTAATTCACTCCATATTATTTATTCAATTTTTATAATTTCAAAATTTATTCTATTTTTAAAAAATTATTAGTTCATATTTAATTATTTAGTTTTAGTATTTTCGAAATGATTGTAATTTATATGATAAATATTTCTAATTAAATTATAATATTTCCTATATATTTGTATGTTATATTATTAATTTATTTATTATATTTATTATATTTTTAATTTTAAATTGGTTTCATAATAAATAAATTACTTTATCATTTACATAATTTATATTATTTATTTATTTATTTTTGTAACAATTTTTATAAAGGCTGGATTAATCACAGATAAAAGTGTATTTTTCAGCAATAAAATTAATTGGGTATAAATACCCATTTTATTTGGGAGTTTTTTGGGTAAAGGTATTAGTTATTTGATTATTATATTTGTAGCACTAATAAAATGATCTTTTACCCGCATTTTTTAATAAATACACATATGACCCTTCGTTATTTTTAAAATAAACCTTATCAAATCAATATTCCTCCCACCTGAATGAATACCTCATGGAACTGAACCAATGCAGCAACCAATGTAATTTTTTTCATACATGTATATCTAAAAAACCCCATGAATGAAATTACATTCTTGACTTTAATAATTTTCAATCGATCTATCATGGAATTATTTATTATTTTTTTAGGTTTCCCCTAATCATTTGTATGAACCAAAATCATTTGTTTTTTAAAAATATAACCTCTTAAACAATGGTATGATATTCAAACTTTTTTTATGGAATCATGGTCGATTTTCCTTGGGGTTTCAGGTTTTTTTTTATTTTTATCATCACACGTTCATCTATAACAGCTCTTCCCTTATTTGATCATCTTTAATTATATCTATGTATTTTTTCTCCCTAATTTTAGGATGAATATTCTCTTTTAGGATGATTTACATTTAGGTTCATTGATGTTTCATCATTTTTTGGATTTTTAGTTTGTTATTCCTCTCACTTATTATAAATTTATAAAAAATAATTTATCTCTAATAACTTTTTTTCTCTCCATTGTGGGAGACTTCTTCTAAGGTTTTCTAGGGTTTCTGACCATTTTATGGAGTTTTTATCAATTTTCTAATTATTATTAATTATTTCATCTTTTTTAATTTTTTATCTGGGTTTGGTTGAATGTTTTTCTACTACATTGTTGGTTATCTATTTTTTAAGAACGTTGAGTATTTCTGTTATATGGGATCATTCATTGTCTCCTTTAATTCGTCTTTCTGATGGGTTTTGATGTCCCCTAAAGGATTTGACTGGAAATTCAATTAGATTGTACCTTCCCTTGTTCTATTAAAGTTTAGATTTTGAGCGTTTTGGAAATATTGGATAGAGCACACTCTCTCTTGATGTGGCTTATTATCATATAATTCATCATTACAGTTCATTAATTTTAAGGAATTATTATATTATGATACATGTTTCATCTAGTTCGTTAGATCTATTTCATTGTGCCATCAGGTTCAATATATTTTATCCTACCTTCACAAGACAAGGGATGAGTTTCCACTCCACCATCAATTAATCTCTCGTACTAGAAAAGTCGTGGTCATGTTATGCTGTGCATATTTTTTTCAACACTTTATTGGATCATAAAATACTTACATGGTGAAAATTTTTATCTTATACCATGATGGAAAATAATGAAATGATTGTTTCATCTTATAAAATGGGTTATCAAGGTATTTGTTTCTTTTTTGACGATAAGGTAATGTTGGTTATTTATACCTTCTATATAAGGATGAACTAGTGGAATAAATTTAAAATTACTCAAATAATCATATTTCAGCTTCCATTTAGAAAAAGGTACTCTATAATAGTTCACATAGGTCTTCAATGGTTATCCCAAATAGACATGAAAATTGAAATTTATGGAATTACTGATGTTTTTCTTTAGTGACATATTTTGTCCCTTATTGGTAAGTGTGGGTTCAATAAAATTCACCTCTATAATGAAAAGGTAGTTTTTTTTAAGGAATCCTTATTTAATGTCATATTTATAATATTCATTGAATTCTATAGGGATTTCTGATTTTGGCTACATAGTTAATCCATTAAAATGGTTCTGGGGAAATTTGTTGGGTATATAAATTTCATGGTGACTGGATTGATTTATAGTGTCTTATCAATGGAAATATATATTTACCTTTGTTAGAGTTCTCAAATATCTCCCATATATATTTAAAACATTGTAATATTTTTATCCTTATAAATTGATTTCATAGGATGTTTCAAAATATATGTTTTTTTCATATATCAAGCATATAGAGAAAGGAGGAGGGTTATGGTTGTGCAGTCAGGTCCATATAGAATTACATTTAAATTAATTTCCTTTTCATTGTTTTATTGGTTATAGTTTCTAAAATAAATGGAGAAACACTAAATTAGATAATATTAATAGTAAGATAAATTTAAATGATAAGTATTTAATGGTCCGTTATTCTCATCGAACAATGATTCCTATGATCTCATATATTCTAACTCTTGATAAAGATTTAGAGACTAATATTAGGATGAAAGTTTATTTCGGGTTTATTCAGGTAGAAAATATAATATTAAATAAGGATAAAATAATTATTTGTACATATATTAGAATTATATTTCAACATTAATGGATAAATTAATTTTAATGGTGTATACAATTAAAGGGGTTTTTACTAGATGCGAGTCTGAAATATAGAATATTATTTTGAGTTTCTTGCGTGATATATACTCTTTTGGGGAATAATTTCATTTAATTGTGGTTACCAACTATAACTCCCTGATATTCATATATTTTATGAATAATGATATTTCTAAATACCTTACTAATGTTGAGGTCACATTGTCTCTTTCATTGTTCCATTCCACTAAGGCCCCCATCCATAATAGTTTGAAATCACTTTTCTTCAAGAAGTTTTTTCATATTATTCATTATAGTTTCTTATGAATTCAGAAATATTTATTGAATGTAATGGATTTCATCAAGTCAATTATTGAAACATTGATTAATGTAATTCCCATATAAAAAAATCCTTCTAGGGGGCGGATTTTATCCCATAATCTTTTTGAACATGACATATAACGTTTTCTAAAAAATCAGTGTCAATCATCGTATAATATTTTGTAAATCCATTTTTTTGAAAATCATGGTTATTTTATTGCAAGAATGATTTTCTCAAATAATTTCATAATTTCCCATGATATTTTTCATTCAATAAATATACTCACTCTCTGTAAGTGTGGTGATATTTCATGAAATTAGACATGACTAAAGAATATAGTAATTTAAAATGGCCAATTCATCACATTCTATTTATTAGGATGGGTTTCTATATCCCATGGGTGGATATCATTATACAACTTCATTCCTCGATTTTATTTAAGATCAAAATTAATGGAAAAGATACCAGATTATTTATTCCCTCCCATGACCTTCATAAGGGTGATCCCATTTCCCTGTATATATTTACCCTTTATAATTTATTTGTTTTGACATCTTATCACCGATAATCAAAATAAGAATATGATACATGGTGAAATAATTTTCAATCATACTACCCCTATTTACATTTTTTTTTGTAATATGACCTATTATATACTCAAGCCATTTTGGAGGAATGTTGTAATATTGTGAATATTCTGCCAATCTATTAAATAGATTCGAGTACATCAGTAAACATTTCAAAATTTAAGGTATCATTATGTATAGATGTGTTTACTATTTTTATATACTATTATCAATTCATGTATGGAATAAAAAATGTTGAAATACATTATAGATTCAATGTCCTTCCAATAGGATTTTATTATCCAAGAATGTGGTGTTCCCCACTATTATTTGAATGAATGATAAGTATAATTAGTTTTGGTCTTGAAAGAGGGTGTCTAAATATATAAAAGTTATTATTTATAAACTATTTTACCCATTAATCCAGAAATATATCATTTTTATTTCTATGATAATAATTGGTTATATTAGAGAATTACATCTGGATTTGGCTAATTTTTTGCGTGGTTACCAAAATGTGATGATGAAATCATAATAGGTGGCATGACATAAATTATGTAGACTAGAATATTTTGGGGATTTGGGTTTTATAGTATTGATTAATATTATTTATTCTTTTCTTTTAAAATGGGTGTGACACATATTTTAAAATCCTACTCTCAAGAGTTCCTAGGTTCTTCGTGCTATGTATTATTCCTATTCAGGTTTTATGAATGCGTGATTAGGTCCATGTCCTAGGTTCTTATGGAGTATATTATGTAGTTTTCATCCTATCATTAAAATGTTTCTTCATTGGATAATCAGTAATGGTGGGAGGGATAATATATGTAGTAAACCTTGGGGTAATGATCATGGTGGATTAAGGGTGATGAAACAATTTTTCCGATGAATAGAACATGTCAGGGTTCGAGAGATAATTAAAGATAATATGGATTTATGGATTTTGAATAATGTTTCTACCTGGTTTTAAGATAAATATCATGATATTATTCTCATAATTCATATTGATTTAGTATTTTTCCTATACTAATTATTCTAATATAAGGAAAAATCTTTTAAATAATTTTTCAAGTATTGTTACATGACCTCAATTTAATCTCCCCACTATTTAGTTTTCAACATTGGTTGTTCCTATAGATTCTGATAGTAAATCATAAGGTCATTTATTTATAGTGGATGATTTTTTTGGATCCTTCCAATGAGGGTGTTTCTATTTAATCATCATTGCACTTGCAACCCTTTATACTCTATCTATCTCAATGAAGTTGAATTCCCTTCACATAAGATTCTGAATTTCCCGAGATCAAGGGTTTTTAGGAATGTTTTGATGTATTGTTTGTTATATCTCATTGGTTAATGCATTGATATACAATAAAATATATCATAGTGGGTATCTTAACTCTCAATTGAAATAGAATATGATCCTTGATTATTTTCATATACGATTTTGGCCATGAAGAATGTGTTTCCACATATATTGTTCATATGACAAGTCAACTTTTGGGATTCATGTGCTACTATGGTTTTATCTACATAGAATATAAAATATATTTATCATCCTATAATAGAAAAATATCTTGGATTGGGTATATTCATCTCCCATAAACCTGTTTTTATTAAATTTTGCATTTCCACCACATTGGTTAGAAATGAAAACGTGGTTTCTAGTATGGTCTTTCATGTCCATCAAATCTCTATTAAAACATCTCTCTAAAAATATTTTATTAATTAATATACACCTCTCATTAATAAATTTTGCACTTTTATTCTGGCTATAAAGAGAATTTAAATTCGGATTAGATGGAAGTTGTCCTTAAATTTTATAATTAGGTCATTTTATATAATATTTTTGAACATGATTATGGTTTTCAACAATTTAGACTAATGTTTAGGAAGATTAATTTTTTCAAGGAGAAATTGTAATCTTTCACTTTTTCATACTTCAAGATATTAATGGAACCATGTTAAAATTCGCGTCGAGGGTAGAAGTGTAGATATCAACTATCATAAATGGTTTTCTTATTTTTCTTGGTGTATATTTCACTCTTATAAGAATATTATTTTCAATCTTTCTATTTTTTCTTTTCCTTCAATAAATATTTCCTTGGGGGGATTGCAAACCAGATAATTTAAAAAATTACAAAATGACTTTAATTGAAAATTTAAATAGGAATCAATTGAATGAAAATTTATTTTTATCTCTAGGTGGATAATTTAATGGATGGTTAATTTTTAGATAAAAATCAATATTCATAATAATATAAATAATGATATACCTTATGAATTTTCATTGATACAAGATTATTCATTGGGTTATAGTTTGGGTTAATCTAGTACATATATTAAAAAATATAATGATCAAAGAGAATGAGTGATGGATTTTTAGAGAAACATGACATGAGATATGATGTTTTCATATTTATAAATATAAATATATAAATGTGTGTTTTTTTATTTTATATGTATAAGTAGATTTGTATTTATTTTTTATTTTTTTTATTTTTTAGTATTTATATATCAATGTGTGTACATGTGTGTATGTGTGTATATAAATATTTATATAATTTTTTTATTAATATTAGTTTAAATTATATATTTTATTCCTTAAACATAAATGAAAAAAACCATAGCCTTATATCATTAAATTGGGTGTCATGTTACCTACTTCACATGTGTAAAATAATTCTCACTAAGATAGAAGAATTAATTCTGTCTAAAACAAAGGTTTTGTTATATTTATATATTCTATATTGTTTTAAATGAAATATATTTTATATCTATTATTTTATATAATTTATATATATGTATTGGAATTGATAATAATTATTTTTAATGTTATACTTTATATAATTTACGAATATAAATAATAATAAATTAAATGCATTCATTGTGTATATTTATTTATTTGTTTTTTGGTAAAATATGAATATTATTAAACAAAATATGATGGATATGAATCGAAAATGGTTAGATTATAGTCATATGAAAATGGTGTCTGAGGATTTGTTTAATGATTACATTATGTTTTCAATAGATAATTCATACATCACTTGTCAACGTATTTTTCTGAATTTTAATTTTTTTTGTTCAAGATAAATTATTATAGAAGATTATTCAGAAATTATAATCCATAAAATAATATATCATGTTATAAATGTTAGACTAAACATGGATAATAAATTAATATAGATACAACCTTTGATGAAATTTAAATTTTTGGATCATATAATATGAATACATTGTAAAATGATGTTAGATGTCATATTGAATACACAACAATGAAAATTGATGATATTCATTGAGATTTTACAATGTTATCTATGATGTTATATAGTAGTGAAAATAATCTATTGTATATTGGTTATACAAAATATACAACATCGACAAACATAATTAAGATATTTAATTGGAAAACTAGTAGAGAAGGGATTAACATTTTCTTTACAGAAATATGTGTTCCCTTGAATGATATAATATAAGAATAAAACGATATTTGTTGTCAATCATATGATGGTAAAAGTTTTTTACGATCAATGGTATGATCTTTGGATGAATAAATTCATGTCCAAAAGAAATTATATAATTTATCAAGGACCATAAATCACTAAAAAATAAGTTATCTGTGTCATGGAACTATATAATAAATTTGAATCATGTCCCTTGAATGTTTTGTTGTACCATAGTATAATTATACAATTTAGAAAGATATATTCATGTGAGGAGACAACTATAAAATATATGTTTCAAGAAGATAAATGAGTCGAAGTTGGGAAACTATGTCACCAATTATAATTTCCTAAAAGGAGGATTATTGATCATGAGTATTCAGAATATAGAAATATATATAGAAACATATGTCGTGTTCATTATAAACATAGTGTAAATTCATTTAGTTTATAATGTAGTACCCATCGTACATGGCGGTTTATGTGGGGTAATTTTAATACGTCACATTAGTTATATATGAAATAAAAAAATTATTTTATCTCTAATAATACGTAGACAAAAAAACATGGAAATTCTATTGATGTTTATTTAGGTCCATTGAATGTTGATCTGGAATTGATGTGGAATACATATTTTACATTGTGTGATTCCAATATGAATGATGATTTCAGATTGAGATCCATGTTGTTTGGGATGATAAATAAATTTGATAATTATGGAAATTATTTAGGATATATAATTAATGTAATATTGGGGTGTCCCATCTCTGAAAAATGTCCACACTAAATTATGTATAATCATTGCTTAATGAAAATGGATTGAGGAGAACACAAATTTTTACAATGGATATATAAATACCAATCTGGGGTGACATTATACGAATGGAATATAGAACAATGTACACCACTATCTCTATTAATAGGCTATAAATATTTTGTTAATGTGAAGGATATTTTCCTAGTTTTTTGTAATACATATAAAAAAACATATTAAATGATGTTGTATTAGGTTATCATATTTTTATTTTTCATAATTGAATCTTTTTTATGTCACAGTTTTTTAAATTATTGTGAACATAGAAAAAAAATATTAGATAGTGTTATTGGAATGTTATTAATTCACTTTCTAAAATAAAGGACTGAATTAAGTATATTTTGGACATGATTTACTAGGTGATAAGAAGAAATTTGGATTCAGTGATTAGTTAAATGTAAACATTTCTTCCTCCATTATATTACACTATTTCCACACAAGAGGGAATTCAGTTTTGAATCATTGGGAATATTGTAATGTATCTTGAGAAGTGATTATCAAATATAAACAATGTTATATCAATGAATGTTTTTATTTTTATTGGCCTAAAATAATTTTTCAATAATAGTTTTATGGAATAATTAATTAATGTTGATTTAAATTACATTATACCTATTTTTTGTACTAACATTAAAAATGATATGATAATTTTTCAAATATATATGTATTATTGTTAGTGAAATAAATTTTTTTCCAACTATAGGAAACAAAATTTATATTATATTTGTTGAATTAGAAGTTTACTTCTTGCATTCATTCATTAATATGATGGTTCCATTGTTGGTTCAATAGGTTAGGTAGATATATCGATGTGGTCCAATACACTATCAATGGATGCACCACATTTAAATGCAATATTAATATTTTTAATGGTTTCAAAAAAGTAAAATTCAATTAAAAGATCTTATTATAGAATGATATATTTTTTTAAGATTCTTTCAAATTTTATATAATATACCTGATTGATGTTTACAAAAGTGATATCTTAAAAACATTTCATAAAATATTCATTGTGGGAGAGGGGATTCCATAAATATATTTTGTTAAAATAACAATTATTTACTAGAGAATGATAACTTTGAAATTTTACATAATTTTATAGAGTATTACATATATTTTTCCAACCATAATGTGATTATTAGGCATTTAAAATGATCAATGATCGAAATATGGATATCAAATAAATATAATGGAAAATTTATAGGATGTCTTAGAGACTATATTTTCATGGAATTATTTGAAAATATGTACTCAATTTACAAATGACGTTTATGGATAGTAGAGGTCCATGTTTATATGTATTATCATACAATTATAATGTGATTAACGAATATACTTTCTCTATATCGGATCATGAAGAACACAATGTCATAAAAATTGTGTAGTTACTCTTATTATGGATATAATGTATGTATCAGGTACCATGGATGGGAAAAAATTTACAAATAGATTTTATACATTGGGGTCAATGAAATAATATACCAGTTTGATTAAATTACATTTGAAGTTCATATTTTCCATTAAAAATGGTTTTAGAACATATGTTCCATTAATGATGATGAATTGGGATTTGTGAATGTGAATTTATGTCTCAAAGGGTATAAGGATGAGATTTTAATAATTGAATCATTGGTTGTGTGTGTATTTTATTTATCAGGGCCTGAAAACAAAATCTCTTTAATTTTATATGGATGACATATAAAACTATAGGTTTAGATGAAAATTCAATTGAGTTTGACCCTTCCATTGGTAAATCACAATCATTTCATAGTGTCCCTAAAATTTTATGTTTTTATCATTATTGGGGAACACAATAAGTGGATTTGGATACTCAATATACGATCTAAATATTTTCAAAATATCATAATGAAAACAATATTTTAATGTAAATGTAATGGTTTTGTTAATATGATATTCTTTTAATCATAATATTACATATTCCCTATTTCATATTCATTACCCCAATTAAAATTTTATCCAATAATATAGAAAATTGTATCTCTACATATTGATTCAACCAATATTGAGAAACGAGTCAACCTTGATTCTAAAACTGAAAAATTATTATGATTGCAATAAAAAATCGATGAATAAAAGATGACGGGTATACCACCATTTTGTTAAAAAAAATTGTTATGTCAATGGTAAAATGATTAGAATTTGGGGTTAGTTAGAATCAAAGATACCTTATTTTTTACACCAGTAAGTACGTTTTAATTTCTTTACATTTGGTTTAAAACATTATTGAAAGTGGTAATTGATATAGATAAATTCTACAGAAATATACTTCCATTGAAGAAAATAATTTGGGTATACATCAAGTTAGTGTTATGTTATACATTCCCCATTTTAATAAAAGATTATATAATGAATCAATGATTTAATTTTCATTATCCAATGAGGATTATGTTTATTTTAGATTATTTGTCAATGAAATTTATATATATGATATTAAGAAAGGATCATAACTCATTTTGATCAATTTTGATGATGTAATATGGTACCGTTGTTTAGGGGAATGTAAATCGTGGCCACTAGAATAGTAAGCACACATGTGAAATAATGGAATTCTTTCATTTTTATCCATGAAGGCGAAGAATTTTTTGTTGCATTATAATTTTTAATATTTTATTTGAAATTATTTTTGTTATTCAATTTTCTTCAAATTTGTTAAATTATGAACCAGTAATAGTTTGGATAGAAATAAACAACGAGAATCAGTACCATCATACCCTTACCATAAAATAACGATAGGGTATGCTTCATACAAAAAATATTATATATTTAAAATATAAAGTAATACATTTATGTTGAGGGAAATAAAAAAAAATTATTTACATTTTTTATATGCATAATCATGAATCAAAATCAAAATCCACATTAATAATAAATCATATGTTATGTAATAAGTTGTTTTGAAATAAATATGGAAAATTTATAAATGAAAACAAAAAAATAGTGTAGGAATAATATATATGTAATACATAATTTTTTTTAATTTATAATAGAATGAAAAAAAATATATGTTAATAATTGTAAGTTTAATATACAATTTTTCAGTAATGTTCATCATCGTTTTTTCCGAAAAAAGCTACACATTGTATGTTTCAATCCAGAAGAACAATACGGGAATTTTAGAGGGGATTATTTTAGAGTTCTAGAACAAGTATTTTTTAAGAACGGAATGTCATAGTGTGTGTAAATGTGAAAATGTAAGACATGAAGGAAACAAGAAGTTCCCTAAAAGAAATTATCATCATGTCTAATGGAATGAAATTTTCACAGGGGTCAAAGAAAACTAAAAATATATTAAAAACCCACTCTATGAGTACCTAAAACCCACTAGCATTGAAGGTTTACATTCCCATCAACTAATTTCCATTAAAAATTTAATCAATTCAGTCATAAAAGTTTTTAATAAATATGAATCAAATATGTAACAATAAATTTATAACGACTAAATTATACACGGTCTATGTGACTATGATTTTGATTTATCATCACCCACCCATCAAGACAATGTGTGTGGTTCACAATATAATTTCAGTTGGGATATGTTACAAAATAAACAACTCTTAATGATCATGTGAGGGTATGAATTAATTTAGATCCTGAGATCAGCATAAATCTCCCTTTTCACCTTGATGATTTGGATGTTAGTACAACTGAACATGCTTCTATAACATTAATAGAATAATCGTTTAATATTATAAAGATGAAAGAAGATAATTACATACACTGTTTATTTTTTTCAAATGATATCCCCTATAACAATTGTTTAAATATGGATTTAAATGAGGTACGTTATTAAAAATGAAGAAAGAGAAGTTCAAATAGATGTCAGATAAAAATAATCTAGTTGATCAACTAATAAATCCAAAGTAGATTTTGAGAGTACCTTTATCCCCACCAATTCCATCATTGTATTTGATAAAATTATATCTTCATTAGGGTATTTAATTTATTGATTTAAATTTTGATTAATTTAATATAAATAAGAATTATATGGAAATGTTATTATAGATGTTTTGTTCTGGAGTGTATAGTATAAATTATTAAGAATGAATATCCGAGAATCTGCCTTTTGAATTTATACATGACAAACATTTTCAAAACAATTATATCCAATAATTGATATAATATTTTAGTTAAAATTAATTAATATTAATATTCTGAACATGATTACACATTACTACTATATAAATAGGAAATTCTATGAAAAAAAATCTTGACTCATTAATCATGCAATCATTTTTAAGGACAAAACTACATTGGACATAACAAAAATAATGAATATGTGAACATGCCATAACATTTAAACAGAAAAAATATATGTAATGATCTTATAGTTTTATATAATATACTGGTAAAACTATATAATTAGATTATATAAAATATTTTTTTTTTATTCCATTACTTATTATTTTTTGTTTGTTCATGGAGCACTCGATTATCATTACAAATAATTTTTATTACCCACATGATTATTTATTAGATCCAAGTATTTTAGTTCCATCAAATGAAACACACATTATTTCCATTATAAATTTTTAATTCACTTTAATCAATATTTTAAATATTTAATTAAAATTAAATGATTTATATTTTTTTAATATGAATATTTTTATAATATGGATATATCTGAATATTTTAATAATCATGGAATATGGTCAGTGACTAATCACAAGAAGAATGTGGAAATTTCTACGCATGGATACATATTATGATATATATAATAATATTTCAATATCAAAAGTAATATAAAAAATATTACATATTTTTACTAATTTTCTATAGTTTCCGAAAAAAAATATTTACAATGAATCTGGATATAGTATTTATAAATTAATGAATATTCTATATTCGATTAGAAAACTATCATCCCCTAAAAGGTATTTAGGAATGAAATTAAACTTTTATTTAAAATATATATAAAAAATATTTCTATATTTTTCTATTACGAATATGATTTCATATATTATTCATATTCAAATTAATAATTAGATGTGTTTTTAATTTAGTGGGAAAAGTACCTAACAAGACACTATTAACTGAAATCATTAAGGTGTGATGTCATAAAATGTTTAAAATATATTTTTATTTTATAGAGATCACGATGAGTGGATCTGCATGATGGAATGTTCCATTTCAGGTTAATATTGTTATTAAAGTAACATGCCACATAAAAGGGTAAAACATAGAAAATGAGTTAATTTATTCATGGAAATATTTAATAGTGATCATTGGTGTATTTTTCGTTTTTAGGAACCACCGTGCATCAATATATTTAATGGATTACTTAGAATTATCCTATGTTCCATTTCACTTTTTTGTTTTTATTAAATTGAATTATCTCCCATAAAGGTGTCTAAGATGAAAAAACATTATTAGATTTACATTAAAAAATAATAAAATGATACATGTTTCATTTATGCTCAATATGAATTAATTGTGATTAAATACGATGCATGGATTCTTTTTCATAATGGACAATATTAATTGAAATTGATAAAACTTTTTAATAAATGAAAAAATCACCATTATAGGGTAATTTAGTATGAAAACAGTTCCATAATGAAATAAAAAAAATTGGAAAATGATCTAAATGTCATTTCTGTTCTATTGTAATCATGTTAAACTCAATTTACTACCTGAATAGCTCAGTTCATCAAATGTTTTTTGGAACTTTGTATTGTTATTAAAGTTCAATTACACATAATAGGGTACAAAACCAAGTAAAATGGTTCATATAAAAATTAATACATATCTAGATGTTCCTTAAATAATTTCATATCAATTAAAATTAAATGCACATCAATTTGATTCCGAAATTTATTGAAATGTACCAAATTATAATTTCACTATTCTATTGATTATAAATTTACATATCATCAATGAAGTGGTAAATATTTACTATACGAGTTCTGGTTGACGTCTCAAGTTAAGAATTGATCCTTAAATCATTTTTGAACTTTTTTAATTATCAACACATTAATTGGATGGAATGATTTTCTAGTATGAAGCAATGTATTGTTTTATATCATGTAAAATTATTAATAAATGAAAAACCACCGATGTATGGGTTATAATCATGAAAAATGATTATATTAGTGTGAACACATATGGTGAGTACCTTCATCTCAAGAATGATGTATTGTAAATAACATCATGCCATGATGATACCTTAATTGAACGACACGATCGATTGTGGTTGTATATTATTTCATTTTTATTTGTTACAAAATCTCATATAAATGGAAAATATTAATCCAATTAGTTTATATTTTTATCTATGTGTTGGATAATGATCATTGGAAAATTTAACAACTATAAGAATCGACTACATATCAATTTGATGCTCAGATTCCGTAGTATGATCCAATGTACCATTTCACCATTGTAATTATATTGAAATGATATATCATACATCAATAGGTAAAAAATAAGCATAATTCCTTTTGTTGAAATTAAAAATTATGAAAATAATGCTCATATCATTTTTGATCAATATGAATCAATCGAGCAGGAATCTAATGATCAGATTTCTTCAAATGACCCAATAAACTATTTCCCCATTGTATTTATATTGAAATTTCATATCACCCATCATTGGGTAAAAACCAAGAAATCATCCAATTATTGGCATGAAAATGATATAAAATGATCCATGATTTATATTTAATCAATAGGAATCCATCAAACATGAAATTGAAAATTGATATTCTATGTATGATCTAAATGAAAAGATCACCCTTTTGTTTTTATTAAAATAACTTATCACGCATCAAGGGGTCAAAAATATATGAGTATTTATTGGGTTTTAATTATTTTAAAAATAACATCAAATTATTTACTATATTTAGGAATCAGTGTTATATCATTCTGATGTCAGGATTTCTCAGTATGATGAATGTAGGATTTCATATTGTTAACACTTATTAATAAATGAGAAATAATCTATGTTGGGGACATAACTAAACAAACAAGACCAAATTAGTGAAAAAACACATGAAAATGAACTTTGTGTCATTTTTAATATGTAAAAATCTTCTATAGATCAATATGATACCCAAATATCATGTTATGATCGAAAGATTAATTTGATAAAAACCATCATTTAAATTTTTTCATGGATTATATAACATTGAAGTTATAATTTTTTCCTATATAATGTTACAAATGAATTATTTTTCTTAGTGAAATGATTTTGTATGAGATTTAGCTGGTTGTTGGTGAAAGAAAGTTACATGAGAATTTCATTTTTATTAGTTGTAATTATTATTTTTTAAATTAATTTTTTCAAGAATGTATTTTATTTTAATATAATATTTGAATTATGATTTTGGTATAATGTAAATTTAGTAATAGTGAATTGTGATTCTTTTATTGCATAATATGGTTCAATATATTTTTTTTGGCATTAGTTTTGTTTATTATCAATATTGTAATTGTGTTTTTATGATTTAATATTGGATTATTATAAAATAATTACAATATTTTTTCTATAGATTTTACACTTTAATTGGTTTTATGATTTATGTAATTGTAAATATTTTGATAAAAATCAAACATTATATGTACATTGTAGGGTTGATAAATGAGACGTTTTCCAACACTGCTTTAGTAGTTATAAAATATACATTCTTTGATTCATGTATAAATTAAATACTATTTTAGTGATGACAGTGGTTATTTTTAGTGTTGGATATACATATTTCTATATTAGTGAATGTTAAAACAATGTTATGTCATCTTTTTTAGAGAATAATGTATCTGATTTTCTATCATGATGAATCTCATATCAGTAATATCATATATTATTACAATTAATAGACAATGAAATAATAATTTAAGTTAAATATAATACATATTAATTGATTTTATGTTATAATGGAATAGTATATGTGTTATGTGTTAAATGGTCCAATTATTTGACCTATAAATCTTTTTTTCAATATAATTTTCATCATTAACTCACAATTTAAACCCTTATTCTCTCACAAAGAAGGGTTTTTCTCTCAAAAATATCATATGATAATAAGATAGAAGTTTCATTTCAAAATTTTCCCCGAATCCTAAGAAGATCATGTTTAAAATATTTTATGGTAAAATAAAAATACTTGAAATTCTTTTTATATATCCAAATCAAGCCAAAAATAAATGTAAACTATATTTTATTTTCATTATATAACATAGAAAATTAGTTATCAAGATATTTTTAAATAGACACAATTTATTTCACTTGATTAGTATCTCTATTGGATTATATATTATATTTATTTTGATTAGAATTATGCCTTAAAAAATTATATTTATAACTCAAGTACATTTTGAATTTTCATTATAATGTCATTTGTGACATATTTTACACTACTACCCTTCAATCTTGCATTTTCATTGTTATGAAACTAATAAAAACAATATTTGTTTATAAAAAATACCGGACGAGTTATAATATAAAGAGATAAAAATTATAGAATGAATATTAAATAATATATATTATCAAATAACAATGATTTTTGCTATCCATATGTAATTAATATATGAATTACATAAAAAATAAATTGTATCTGTATACAGTAAAATCTTGTAGAATTGTGTAACTGCACTAATTAATGAACATGTATAAATGATTAAAAATATTCATGTAGATATAATTTTAGAAACTAATTAATATGTATATAGTTGTAAGTATATGAATATTGATTTTTGAATATGATTATGACAACCAAATATTTTTTAATACCACAATAAATATAATAATTTTTTAATATTTTAAATATGTATGCATGCTGTTATTCCATACTCTTTACAAAGAATGCATATTGTAATAAGT
This sequence comes from Viscum album, assembly GCA_963277665.1. NCBI lineage: Eukaryota > Viridiplantae > Streptophyta > Magnoliopsida > Santalales > Viscaceae > Viscum > Viscum album. The sequence continues at coordinate 1,065,970,978 of OY728121.1, forward strand.
TTATAATATACAATTTATGCATACCACAATTTCATACTGTATGAATCTTAATGTAACTACTACAAAAACTGTTTTTATCAGTGCTTAAAATGGGCTTTATCAGTTCTAAAAACGCATTGTAAAGCTCGGCACTGATAAAGGGGTGTCCCCTTTATCAGAGCTTACTGAGTGATGATAAAGGGACACTTTATCAGTGCTCCTTTAGCATTAATAAATTGATCCTTTATTAGATCTTCATTATAGATGATAAAGGTGTAGTTTATCAATGCCTTTTTATCACTAATAAAAGCTCCATTTATCAGCGCTAAAAAAGTGTGGATTAATTCTCGGTCTGCTGCTACAAAAAAATCTGCGACAACACACCCAAACACCTACAAAAAATTCAGCACCTCAATAAGATAATTACACCAAGTATACCCCTGCAAAATTAACACATAGATCATAAGCTAATTAGACCATGTATACCCATATAACAAGTATACTCGTACACCATTACCACATAATTCATCAGTTAATTACATACATAAAGAATTCAATTCAGAATTCAAGTGGTTGGAGGGGCTATGTAGGGGTTCGGGGTGGCTGTCCAAGTGGGGGTAGGGGGTTTCCGGGGGGGGTGGCAGTGTTCGGGGGGGCATTCTAGGGTGAGATGGTGTCCAGGGGGTGGGATGGGGGTGTCGGCGGGGCCTTCCAGGGGGTGGGGGTGTCCAAAGGGGTGGGGGTGTCCAATGGGTGGGTTGGTGTCCATCGGTGTGGGGGCAGTTCATGAGATTGGTGGGGATGACTCGTATATGTCATAAAGGACCCGTGAATCATTCTGATAAAATATCAAGACAATCCAAATGTATTTGGTCATATTTTCATAGGTCAGTTGTTGTTTTCAATTAAAATTGTGTCCATTTTAAACAAAATAGAGACTCTTTGAGTGGTATCGGCCACAAAGTTCCTCGAAATGAGGCCAATATTACTCGTACACATAAAAAATGTCCCAATGATTGTTCTGATAAAATATCATGATCATCCGAATGTGTTTGGTCAGATTTTCGTAGGTCAGTTTTTGTTTTCGCTTAAAATTGTGTCCATTTTAAACAAAAGAGAGACCCTTTGAGTGCTACCGTCCACACCATCCCTCAGATTGAGAAGGTACTTACTCATACTCATCATAGAGTACCTGTGGATCATTTTCCTAAAGGATCAATACAATCCAAATGTGTTTGGTTGGATTTACCTAGGTCAGCTGTTATTTTCACTTAAAATTGTGTCTATTTTAAACAAAAGAGAAACCCTTTTAGTGGTACCGGCAACACCATGCCTCAGATTGAGGCGGAAATAACTCAAACATGTCAAAAAGGACTAGTGTATCATTCTGATAAATTATCAAGACATTCAGAATGCGTTTGGATGGATTTTATAAGGTCAGTTGTTGTTTTCAATTAAAATCGTGTCCATTTTAAACTAAAGAGACACCCTTTTAGTGGTACCGGCCACACTGTGCCTCAGATTGAGGCGGTGTGGATTCATACATGTCACCAAGGAACCTTGAATCGTTCTAAAAAAGGATTAACGTAATCCGAATGCATTTGGTTAGGTTTTTTTTGTTGTTTTCAATTAAAATTGTGTCCATATTAAACAAAATAAAGAACCTTTGAATGATACCGGCAACACCGTGCCTCAGATTGAGGGGGTAATGACTCGTACACATCACAACGGACCTGTGAATCATTATCCTAATGAATAAACACAATCCAAATTTGTTTGGTCAGATTTTCGTACGTCAATTATTGTTTTCACTTAAAAATATGTCCATTTTAAACAAAAAAGAGAACCTTTGAGTGGTACCATCCACACAGTGCTTCGGATTGAGGCGGGGTAGACACGTACACGTCACCAAGGACCCCTGAATCGTTCTCCTAAAGGATCGACACAATCTGAATGTGTTTGTTCGGATTTTTGTTTGTTGTTTACACTTAAAATTGTGTCCATTTTAAACAAAAGAGAGACCCTTTGAGTGGTACCAGCCACACCATGCCTTGGATTGAGGCGGGCATGACTTTTAGACATCATAAAGGACCCTTGAATCGTTATGATAAAAGATCAAGACAATCCAAATGCGTTTGGTTAGATTTTCATAGGTCAGTTGTTGTTTTAGTTAAAATTGTGTCCATTTTAAACAAAAGAGAGACCCTTTGAGTGGTACCGGCCACACTGTGCCTCGTATTGAGGCGGGGTTGACTCGTAAACATCACCAAGGACTCGTGAGGAGTTTTCCTAAAGGATTAATACAATCCAAATGAATTTGGTCAGATATCTGTTTGTTGTTTTCAATTAAAATTGTGTCCATTTTAAACAAAAGAGAGACCCTTTGAGTGCTACCGGCCACACCTTGCCTCGTATTGAGGCGGGGATGACTCATACACATCAAAAAGGACCCATGGATCATTCTCCTAAAGGAACCACGCAATACGAATGCGTTTGGTCAGATTTTCGTACGTTAGTTGTTGTTTTCACTTAAAAATCTGTCCATTTTAATGAAAAGAGGGAACCATTGAGTGGTACCGGCCACACCATGCCTCAGATTGATGTGGAGTTGACTCTTACACGTCAACAAGGACACATGAGTAGTTATACTAAAGGATCAAAACAATACGAATGTGTTTGGTTGGATTTCCGTTTGTTTTTTTCAATTAAAATTGTGTCCATTTAAAACAAATGAGAGACCCTTTGAGTGTTATCGGCCACACCGTGCCTCAGATTGTGGCGGGGATGATTTTTTCACATCACTAAGGACCTGTGGATCGTTCTGATAAAGTATAGAGACATTCTGGATGTGTTTGGTTGGATTTTCAAAGGTAATTTATTGTTTTAGATTAAAATTGTGCCCATTTTAAACTAAAGAGAGACCCTTTGAGTGATACCGGACACACCGTGCCATGGATTGAGGTGCGACTAACTCGTACATGTCACCAAGGATCCGTGAATCATTCTGATAAATGATCAAGAGAATCCGAATGCATTTGGTATTATTTCCGTTTGTAGTTTTAAATTAAAATTTTGTTTATTTTAACCAAAAAAAGGAGACCCTTTCAGTGCTACTGGCCACACCGTGCCTCAGATTGAGGCAGGGATGACTCGTACTTGTCACAAAGGACCATTGGATCGTTGTCTTAAAGGATCATCACAATCTGAATGTGTTTGGTTGTATTTTAATATGTCAGTTGTTGTATTCACATAAAAATTTGTCTTTTTTAAACAAAAGAGAGACCCTTAAAGTGGTACCGGACACATCGTGCCTCGGTTTGAGGTGGGGTTGACTCTTACAAGTCACCAAGGACCCATGAATCATTCTCCTTAAGGATCAACACAATCCGAATGCATTTGGTCATATTTCTGTTTGTTTTTTCAATTATAATTAAGTCTATTTTAAACAAAAGGGAGACCCTTTGAGTGCTACCGGCCACACCGTGCCTCAAATTGTGGCGAGGATGAATCGTACACTTCAAAAAGGACCCGTGTATTGTTATGATAAAAGATCAAGACGATCTAAATGCCTTTGGTTGGAATTTCATAGGTCATCTGTTGTATTCATTTAAATTGAGTCCATTTTAAACAAAAGAGAGTCCCTTTGAGTGGTAATGGCAACACTGTGCCTCAGATTGAGGCAAGGTTGACTTATACACATCAATAAAAACCTGTGAATCATTCTAATAAATTATCAAGACAATCCGAATGCATTTGGTCGGATTTCTGTTTGTTGTTTTCAATTAAAATTGTGACCATTTAAAAAAAAGTGACCCTTTGAGTGCTACCGGCCACACAGTGCCTCATATTGAGGTAGGGATGACTCATACTCATCACAAAGGGCTCGTGGATCATTATCCTAAAGGATCAATACAATCCGAATGTGTTTGTTCGGATTTTCATAGGTTAGTTGTTGTTTTCACATTAAAGTGTGTCCATTTTCAACAAAAGAGTGAACATTTGAGTGGTACCGGCCTCACCGTGCCTCGTATTGAGTCAGGGATGACTCTTACATGACACCAAGGACCCAGGGATCGTTCTGATAAATTATCAAGACAATATAAATGTGTTTGTTCAGATTTTCATTGGTCAGTTGTTATTTTCATTTAAAATTGTGTCCATTATAAACAAATGAGAGACCCTTTGAGTGCTATCGGCCACACTGTGCCTCAAATTTAGTCGTGAATGACTCATACACATTAGAAAGGACCCATGTATCATTCTCCTAAAAGATCATTTCAATCCAAATGTGTTTGGTCAGATTTTTGTAGGTCAATTGTTGTTTTCACTTAAAATTGTGTCCATTTTAAACAAAAGAGAGACCCTTTGAGTGGTATCGTCCAAACCGTGCCTTGGATTGAGGTGGGGATTACTCATACATGCCAAAAAGGACCCGTGAATCGTTCTGATAAAATATCATGACAATCCAAATGTGTTTGGATGGATTTCCGTAGGTGAGTAGTTGTTTTCAATTAAAATTGTGTCCATTTTTTGAACAAAAGAGAGACCCTTTGAGTGATACCGGCCACACCATGCCTCAGATTGAGGCGTAGTTGACTCGTACACATCACCAAGGACCTTTGGATCGTTCTAATAAAGGATCAACACAATCCAAATGCATTTGGTCCAATTTTAGTACGTCAGTTGTTGTTTTCACATAAAAATCTGTCCATTTTTAACAAAAGAGAGACCCTTTGAGTGGTACCGGCCACACCGTACCTCGGATTGAGGCGGGGTTGACTCATACATGTCAAAAAGGACGTTTTGATCATTATCCTAAAGGATCAACCCAATCCTATTGCGTTTGGTTGGATTTTCGTACGTTAGTAGTTGTTTTCACTTAAAAATCTCTCCATTTTCAACAAAAGAGAGACTCTTTGAGTGGTCCATGCCACACCGTACTTCGGATTGAGGTGGGGTTGACTCATACACGTCACCAAGGACCCATGAATAGTTTTACTAAAGTATCAACACAATCCGAATGCATTTGGTCAGATTTCTGTTGGTTGTTTTCACTTAAAATTGTGTCCATTTTAAACAAAATATAGACCCTATGAGTGGTACCAGCCACACCATGCTTCGGATTGAGGCGGGGATGACTCGTACATGTCACCAAGGACCCTTGATTCTTTCTCCTAAAGGATCATAAAAATCTGAATTCATTTGGTTGGATTTATATTTGTTGTTTTCAGTTAAATTTTTGTTCATTTTAAACAAAAGAGAGACCCTTTGAGTGTTATCGGCCACACCATGCCTCAGATTGAGATAGGGTTGACTCATACACATCCAAAAAGACTTCTGGATCGTTATGAAAATATATCAAGACAATACGAATGTGTTTGGTAGGATTTTCATAAGTTAGTTGTTGTTTTTAGTTCAAATTGTGTACATTTTAAACAAAAGAGAGACCCTTTGAGTCGAACCGGCCACACCGTTGCTCAGATTGAGGTAGGTTTGACTCGTACACATCACCAAGGACCCGTGAGTCTTTATCCTAAAGGATAAACACAATATGAGTGCATTTGGTCATATTTCTTTTTGTTGTTTTCAATTAAAATTGTGTCCATTTTAAACAAAAGAGAGACCCTTTGAGTGATACTGGCCACATCGTGCCTTAGATTGAGGTGAATATGACCCGTACACATTACAAAGGACCCATGGATCTTTATCCTAAAGTATCAACACAATCTGAATGCATTTGTTCTGATTTTCGTACGTCTGCTGTTGTTTTCACTTAAAAATTGACCATTTAAAAAAATACCCTTTGAGTGGTACCAGCCACACCATGCCTCGGATTGAGGCAGGGTTGAATCGTACACATCAACAAGGACCCGTGAATTGTTCTCATAAAGGATCAACCCAATCTCAATGCGTTTGATAAGATTTCTTTTTGTTGTTTTCAATTAAAATTTTGTCCATTTTAAACAAAAGAGAGACCGTTTGAGTGCTATCGGCCACACCATTCCTCATATTGTGGTGAGGATGACTCGTACATATCAGAAAGGACCTGTGGATCATTCTGATAAATGATCAAGACAATCAGAATGAATTTGGTTGGATTTTCATAGGTCAGTTGTTGTTCTCAATTAAAATTGTGACCATTTTAAACAAAAGATAGATCCTTTGAGGGGTACTGCCCACACCGTTCCTCGGATTGTGGAGGGGCTTACTCTACAGGTCACCAAGGATCCAAGAATCATTATGGTAAAAGATCAATACAATCTGAATACATTTGTTCAAATTTTAGTTTGATGTTTTCAATTAAAATTGTGTCCATTTTAAACAAAAGAGAGACCCTTTGATTGATACCGGCCACATCGTGCCTCAGATTGAGCTGAGGATGGCTCGTACTCATTACAAAGGACCTTTGCATCATTCTATTAAAGGATCAACACAATCTGAATGCGTTTGTTTGGATTTTCATACGTCAGTTGTTGTTTTCACATAAACATTTGTCCATCTCAAACAAAAGATAGACCCTATGAGTGGTACCAGCCACACCGTGACTCATATTGTTGTGGGGTTGAATTACTCATGTCACCAAGGACCTGTTAATCATTCTCCTAAAAAATCATCATAATCCAAATGCATTTGGTCCGATTTCTGATTGTTGTGTTCAATTAAAATTGTGTCTGTTTTAAACAAAAGAGAGACCCTTTGAGTGCTACCAGCCACACCATGCCTCATATTGAGGCGGGGATTACTCTTACACATCAAAAATGACCCGTGGATCATTCTGATAAAATATCAAGACAATCCAAAAGTTTTTTGTTAGATTTTCATAGGTCAGTTGTTGTTTTCAATTAAAATTGTGTCCATTTTAAACAAAAGAGAGACCCTTTGAGTGGTACCGGCCACACCATGAGTCATATTGAGGTGGGGATGACTCATACATGTCACCAATGTCCTGTTAATCATTCTAATAAAATATCAAGACAATCTAAATTCATTTGGTCGGGTTTCTATTTGTTGTTTTTAGTTAAAATTGTGTCCATTTTTATCAAAAGAGAGACCCTTTGAGTGCTACTGGAAACACCATTCCCTAGATTTAAGAAGGGATGACTCATACACATTATAAATGACACATGTATTGTTCTCCTAAATGATCAATATAATCCGAATGAGTTTGTGTGTATTTCCGTAGGACAGTTGTTGTGTTCACTTAAAATTGTGTCCATTTTAAACAAAAAAGTGACCCTTTGAGTGGTACTGGCCTCACCGTGCCTCGTATTGAGGTGGGGATGACTTGAACACATCACAATGGATCTTGGATCGTTCTTATAAAATATCATGACAATCCTAATGTGTTTGGACAGATTTTCATAGTTTAGTTGTTGTTTTCGATTAAAATTGTGTCCATTTTAAACAAACGAGAGACCCTTTGAGTGCTACCGGACACAACATGCCATATATTGAGGCGGGGATGACTCGTAATCATCAAAAAGGACTTTTAGATCGTTCTCCTAAAGGATCAATACAATCCGAATGTGTTCAGTCAGATTTCCGTAGATCAGTTATTGTTTTCACTTAAAATTGTGAACATTTTAAACAAAAGAGAGACCCTTTGAGTGGTATCGGACACACCATGCCTTGTATTGAGGAAAGAAATACTTATACACATAAAAAAGGACCCATAGATCGTTCTTATAAAATATCAAGACAATCTGAATGTGTTTGTTCAGATTTTCGTACGTCCGTTGTTGTTTTCACTTAAAAATCTGTACATTTTTTAACAAAAGAGAGACCCTTTGAGTGGTATCGGCCACACCATGCCTTTTATTGAGGTGGGGTTGACTCATACATGTCACCAAGTACCCTAGGATCATTATCCTAAAGGATCAACACAATCCAAATTTGTTTGTTTGGATTTTCGTACATCGGTTGTTGTTTTCACATAAAAATATGTCAATTTTAAACAAAAGAGAGACCCTTTGAGTGGTACTGGACACACCATACCTCATATTGAGGCATGGTTGAATGTTACACGTCACCAAGGACCCATGAATCATTCTCCTAATGGATGAACACAATCTTAATGTGTTTGGTCAGATTTCCGTTTGTTGTTTTCATGTAAAAATGTGTCCATTTTAAACAAAATAGAGACCTTTTGAGTGGTACCGGCCACACTGTGCCTTAGATGGAGCGTGTTTTGACATGTACACATCACCAAGGACCATTGAATCATTTTCCTAAAGGATCAACACAATACGAATGCATTTGGTCGGATTTCCATTTGTTGTTTTTACTTAAACTTCTGTCCATTTTAAACAAAAGATAGAACCATTGAGTGGTACCTGCCACACCATGCCTCAGATTGAGGTGGGGATGACTCATATATGTCAAAAAGGATACTTGGATCGTTTTTGTAAAAGATCAAGACATTAAGAATGTGTTTCTTTTGGTTTTCAAAGGACAGTGGTTGTTTTAATTAAAATTGTGCCCATTTTAAACAAAATAGAAACCCTTTGAGTAGTACCGTCCACACCGTACCCCAGATTGAGGCGGGGATGAATATTACACTTCACCAATTACCCGTGAATCGTTATACTAAAGTATCAACACAATCTGAATGTGTTTTGTCATATTTCCGTTTGTTGTTTTCACTTCAAAATTTGTCCATTTTAAACAAAATAGAGACCCTTTGAGTGGTATCAACCACACCGTGCCTAGGATTGAGACGGGTTTGACAAGTACACGTCACCAAGGACCCTTGGATCGTTCTACTAAAGGATCAAGACAATCTGAATGCATTTGGTCAGATTTTCGTACGTCAGTTGTTGTTTTCACTTAAGAATCAGTCCATTTTAATCAAAAGAGAGACCCTTTGAGTGGTACTAGCCACACCGTTCCTCAGATAGAGGTGGGGTTGAGTCATAAAAATCACCAAGGACCCATTAGTATTTCTAATAAAGGATCAAAACAATCCAAATGAGTTTGTTCATATTTCCATGTGTTGTTTTCAATTAAAAAATGTGTCCATTTTAAACAATAAAGAGACCCTTTGAGTGCTACCGGCCACACCGTGCCTCAGATTGAAGTGGGGATGACTCATACATGTCACAAAGGACCCGTGTATTGTTCAGATAAAATATCAAGACAATCTGAATTAATTTTGACAGATTTTCATAGGTCAGTTGTTGTTTTCAATTAAAATTGTGTCCATTTAAAAAAAAGAGACCCTTTGAGTGGTACCGGCCACACGGTGCCTCGGATTGAGATGGGGTTGACTCATTCATGTCACCAAGGTCTTGAGAATCATTCTGATAAAAGATAAAGATAATCCGAATGTGTTTGGATGGATATCTCTAGGTCGGTTGTTGTTTTCACATAAAATTGTGTCCATTTTAAACAAAAGAGAGACACTTTGAGTGCTACTGGCCACACTGTGCCTCAGCATGAGGCGGGGATGACTCATTCTCCTCAAAAAGGACATGTGGATCGTTTTTCTAAATGATAAATATAATCTGAATGTTTTTGGTCAGATTTCCGTAGGACAGTTGTTGTTTTCACTTAAAATTGTGTCCATTTTAAACAAAAGAGAGACCCTTTGAGTGGTACCACCCACACCGTGCCTCGGATTGAGGCGGGGTTGACTTGTACACATCACCAATGACCCTTGGATTGTTCTCCTAATGGATCAACACAATCCGAATGCATTTGGTTGGATTTATGTACGTCAGTTTTGATTTTCATTTAAAAATATGTCCATTTTAAAAAAAGAGATACCATTTGAGTGGTTCAGCATTCTTGCATGTTGCTGGTGCATATCATCTGTTAAATGGTAAAATTAATTATTGGGGAAAGAATGTTTTATTTAATAACAATTACAATTTTCCAATGAACATTTACATACAACAATGTTTCATCTTTTGATCCCCTTAACCCCTCTCAAAAATGACAACCAATTGTACATGTCCCCAGGTAAGATCTTCATTGTATTTGTGTACAATCTTCCATTAGGTATGCGGACCACTTGTTTCTGAAAACATCTATATCATCTTGTGAGTATGAGGCTTTTCGGCAGTAATAGTAGTACTACAAAATGTAAAAATTAATAATTAATAAATAAATTAAACGAAGTAGCAGTTGTTTTTGAAAATACCTCTTTAGGGATGCTTATTTTTTGATAAACAAATGTTATCTTTCATAAATTTACAAGCATAATAACTGAAATAATTATCGTTTTTTTGTATTAGACACTGATAAAAAATTTATCATTAGGATATTAAGTAACATGTGTTGAGATTTGTTTGGATAGTGATATTTTATTATATATACCCTGATATTTGTCCAGACGTAGTACTTGCTCGCCTCCTTATTCGTATCCCTTATACTCATTCCTTTTTTAGACGATAACGATACACCTCCCTATCATAACAGAATCCTCAGTAAATGTTAATATAAATTATATTACTTGATGTTTAGAACTAAAAAATAAGATGTAGTGTCTTACAGATTAACTACCTCCATCATCTGTGGTTGGTTTAATGTATATCCTTTCTTGGAATCCAGAAAATAAATATTTGGAGTATCCAAGTTCACCGCAATTAACAACCAATTTTTCCTAAAAAGAAAAAAATTAATAATTAATAAAATAATAGAAAATATAATTGATATCCTTTAATCGTAGAGTTTTACCCCTGCATGTTTGGTCTTAGGAAGAGTCTGTCATCTGTAATCTTACTTTCAAAAGTTTTCAGCAAGCTATTCACTATTGCATCCCTTTTTGTGGCTCTAATTTTTTTATGTGTGTTCATGTGTTATGAGGACTAATGATTAAAAATCTTGGCTCTAGGGAAACTTCCTTCAATTTTTTTCAAAAAATGTGTCTGTCAACAATATAAAATGCATTTAATCATAATTTTCACATTAGATCAACTTTTAGAAAATCAATTCATAAAAACACTCTCATATATACATTTACAACATTGACTCCTAGCCAACCATTTTTAGGGATCTCATTTACATTTTTAGCAGTAAATAAATCTTGTCTATCCTTTACATATATATTCTCTTCGAAAACCAATATATGACTACTACCATATTTTAGATTCATTTCCACATGAGTCTTCAATGCTAGTAAATGTGGATAGAGAACATGTGGTGTTATTGTGCTTTCAGTAGCTCCATGGGATTGGTTGGTCGATCCTCTAGATGGTATTGAGGCAACGTTTGTCACCCCCTTCCCTTTATCCATCTGTAATAACAATCATTGGTTTAGACCCTTTTTTCATTAATTGTTAAAGTTTTATCTTGAAAAAAGGAAATAAATACCTATTTGTCTGCATGTACTCTTACATGTTGTGATGACCAAGAAATGAATGTCCCGATATCTTTTTCAACCGTATGAATATCATAGTCATCAAGTGGAATAGGTAGCTCTACATTGGGCTCAGGAGCTACAGAAATCTTCACTTTCAAATGATCTTTCGGAAGTGGTCTATTATACAGCATGGCATTTGGGATATTGAAAATTGTAGCCCTCACTTCAAAGTGATAGGTGGGTGTTGACAGATATAAATCACAATCATTATCACCCAGTAGAAGATTAGTACAGAAAAAGTACCGGTGTTTTTATGATTCACGTTCCATGGGAACAATTATTAGAATATTGATTACCAAGGCTAGGACGGTTCTTTGATGGGAATGGCTCACCTCAAAGCTGGTGGGGGGTGGGGCATGATGTTCACGCACTGGTTGTTCTGGAGTTGTGTCTTCCCTTTGCTTCCCAACCATAAAAGTTTCTAGAAACTCTCCCTTCCATTACAATAATTCTTAAATGGTTTCTATTTTTTTCCTCATTTGTCCCAATTTTTCATCTGTATCATCTGTTTTTTGTCTTCTCAAAATATACTCGGGGTGTCACCTCAAACCCCGCACCTCTGACACGACTGTATTTTTCTAGCTGCTTCAAATCCATCGATAATAGGTCTGCATCCGCTGTAGGTGTAGCTGATTCTTGTGACTATTGGATATTGGAAAATAACTAATTATTTTTATGTAATAGCAATTTAAAACAAATATTTTTATCGTCATGTCATACTTACACATATTTCCCACACTTTTTGTGTGTTCTCATTTACTAGATTCCCTTCATTATTCACACGTGCCTCCTTCCAAAGAACATGACATGTGATGGAAGTGTGTTTGGTTTTAGACTCATCAATATACATATAAACATAGAAAGATAATTATGATGTTGTTTATTAGAACCTAACAATATTACTGTAAATTTAAAATATGTACCATTTTCTTTTATAGTGAAGTGTACCCCATCCTTATTTTACGATAGGGGTATGTTGGTTTTGATGCACGTTCCTTATTTTTAGTATAGATTTTCGGTATCATAAATGAAATATTGACAATCAATGTGATGAATACATGTATCCTAAAACAATTTATTATCACCGACAATGTACATGAAACTTCCCATCCCCACGGTGGCCAATAAATGCATGCCATGATTCTTGGGATATCAGGTGAGTGTAGACAATGGGTGGGTGAAGGTTTATTTTACCTTTGAATCGTTCAGGTGAAATCTTGTTAAAACAGTGTGAAAACCACGATGAAACCATCTTTCAAGCCTTAGTACATTATCTTTGTGTGAATCGTATACTATAAATGTACACTGCAAGAGATTGAGAAGAGTAAGAGATTGTTTCATTATTTTATTTGCTAGTAAATTAAATTAATAAATTCATAATGTTACTGTAATTTCATCCCAGATCACAGCCATCAGCCTGGACACAACATGGTTCCATTAATCTATGTCAATCGGAACGTGTTGCCTAGTGAAAAATCCTATGTAACTACTATAAATAGCCCTATTGGGATTCACAGGTTGTCCTCATTCATTCCATCCGAATTCAAATTTCATAGCTTTTCTTTTCGCCTAATGAAATTTGGCTAACACCAGCAAACTATGACCCACCTGTGTTTTCTGTGACGTCGGTCCTTCATTCTCGACCATTTCATCGATATCATCGTCATCTATATGTTCATCTAAAATGGTATCAATATCATGTGCTGATGGTTTTTGGACCTCAACACTAGGAGTAGTAGGAGCAGAAGTAGGAGGAGCAGCAGCAGCCACACCATGAGTAGCATGAGTAGCAGAAGTCGTAGCATGAGCAGCAACAGGAGCAGTAGGAGCAGCAACAGCTATAGTAGGAGCAGTAGCAGGAGCAGTAGGAGCAGCAGCTTGAGAGACTTGTTCATCCTCAAGTTTAGGAGCACCAAAATGTGCAGAAGTCATTATCTGCAAATGTGGTTGAAAAGTTAATTTAGATTACATAAATTCAGTAATGATAAGATAATAACATTATATAACAAGATATATATTATAAAAAAATACAACCAGTTTATTGAACACTCTTTCATTTTTTCAAAGGTTGAAGGGATTTGACACCTCTATCAATTATCCAAATCCCATCATTTTGGTCTCCTCTAACATACAAAACATCATCTACATTCGGGCCGCTCCAAAATGATTGCGATGTACCACTGAAAGGATCGTCCTCAACTGAATTTTAATCGTAACCTTTAGTAGTTTTGGAAAATAACAGAACAATCAACCACATTTGTTTTGTGGATATAGAACATAAAAAACTCTTACCTCTTTTGATTCCATTATAAACTGTTCATCATTGTACCCTTCTTTAGTAAAATCAACTTTCACAAATTCTCATTCATCTATTATAACACTACTGTTGTCATCGACCCATTTTCATTGAAAAATCAGCAATTGTAATGTCGTATCATCCAACTCCCATATTATTTTGGTAATGCCAATGTATGAAATATTTGCATAAATTGGATTTCTGTCCTTACTACCAAAAAATGCATCGCTTCAGCCACTAATGTAACTCTACTATTTTGCATGGTACTATATTCATCATGATCATCTGTATAGAATGTATAACCATTAATTACATAACCACTGTAAGATAATACATACACACTTGGTCCAGTGGCTAGCCATCGATGTCATTCTGAAATTGAATTTGGATTTTCATCCAATTTCTTAAAATTATTATCCAGAAACCATCCTATAAACTGGTGATTATGCGTATTTGTTAACCATTTTTCAGCCCTTTATGGATTCAACTACCTAATAATTTCTTTGTGAGTTTCAATATATGGAGTAACCTCCCATCTATTATGAAAAACATAAAGGTGGGCCTGCTCCCAATCTGTAATACTAATTGTCACAACTTCTCTTCCAGAAATTCCCTCACCCTCAATGCGTCAAGTGTGATGAGATTTTTGGAGACAAATGCATTCCACATCAGATAGGTATCTGGTACAAAATTCAATGGCTTTCTCAACAATATAACACTTCACTATACAACCCTATGGCCGTAATCAATATTTCACATACCCTTTCAAAATCTTCACATACCATTCAACATGATACATCCATCTATAGTGAACTGGACCACAAAGTTGAATATCTCTCACCAAGTGAATCATCAAATGAACCATCATATCAAACAATGTTAGTAGGAAAGGCATTTTTAATTCACATAATATGATGAAAATTTATTTTTCCTTAGTTGTAAATTTCTCCGGGTCTAAAACATTGCTACATATATCTTTTAAAAATAATCAATGTTTGGTTAAATTATGATTACAATTCTGGGAAAAAATGCAACGTAAGTCTATAGGAATTAGATCATGCATCAAAACAGGTCATTAATGTGATTTCATTCCTTTTAACTTCAAATCATTCATTGACACAATCTTCTTGATATTTGATGAATACCCCTCTAGAAACTTTAAATCATTGAAGAAGTTCCAAAACTGATATCTCTCCTACAAAGAAAGAGTATAAGCAGTTGGAGGAAGAAAAATACTATTATCACCCTTCACGGGACCCAAATATTCTCGTATTCCCATGTCAACAATGTCCAACCTTGCCTTAATTCCATCCTCTTTTTTTCCAGGGGCATTTAGCAACATTTCGATAACACTGTCACATACATTTTTTTCCACATGCATCACATCAAGAAAATGTATGACATACCAACAATTCCATTATAGTAATTCAAAAAAACTGATCTCTTTTTCCAACCGATTTTCATATAGTTTTTTGAAAATGGTTTACCAAAAATAGTATTCACATCTTTTACATTCTCAAACACCTGATCACCTGTTAGTGGAGATGGTGTTGCGCATTGTTCTGAACAACCATTGAATTATGTCATCCACGATTCGTACTTATTCCGACATGGTAGAAATCTTTGATGTCCTTGAAACACAGATTTCGAGTGTAGCATTTGTTTAGATTCATATGTCCGTCATGGGAGCACATTATCTTCCGAGAGCATGTCATTCAATAGAGAAAGTAGTTCCTTACAACTGACATCACTCCATCTGTTTCCGGATTTCAATTTATACAACATCAGTACTATTGACAATGATGTATACTTAGTGCAACCAGCATACAATGGCGTCTTTTCAAAACTCTTTAACTTCTCAATCTATTTTGGGAAATCATGGAGTTCATCTTCAATTGTCTTTTTCATTTTATCAATATGATCTTCATCATCATTGACATCTGTAATCACATCCTCCATACGGTCTTCTTCATTATCCATATTTGTATTCATAACTAATGATCCATAAAACACAGTTTTATCCTAGCTAGTAGATAAATTTTCTTTTTCTACATGTTTATTCCATAATTTATAACTCCGATCAATTCCTTGACATATCAAATGTTATTCCTACTCCTCGAGAGTAAGTATTCTATAATAAAAACAACATAAACACAGACAAAGTATTTGAGATGGATCATTTTCATGATCCTTTGAAAACTTGATGAACAATTTCACTCCGTTCTTGTAAACTATTGTCAAACGATTAGCATCCATCCAATCTTTATTAATCATCATACTATTTGAATCTCAAGTATTAGTATTTATAGTTTATGTACACAAAACAAGACATCCATAGACAATAAAAGAGAACCACTTTCTTATAAAAATAGAGATTAATAGAGCCTAACCATTTCCAATAAATATATGGAAATCAACAGAACTAGGATAGAACCCCATCGAAATCAACACAGTCCTAACACAAGAATAATCAAGAATGATACATCTATCACTCCTAGGTCTCTGCCCTGCATTCAATATCATCATGCCTAAATACCCATATATCTGCACATACACAAGTAACAAACACATAAAAACCCATATCCAGATATGAACCAAAGTACCCATATGGATTTCAATCAGGTTACACGACTCAAGTGGTGGTGTGTAAGAAATAATAAGAAAATATAATAAGTATATAGTCACACAAAAATATCAAACTGGTTTTAATATTCCAATAAACCCAAGGTATCATTCCATCTATCAGAATACTCTGAAGGAGCCCATAGGCGATAGTAGTCCTAGGTGGTGAAGGTTCTTAAGGAGGAAGGGGCGAACGCGCACCTATCGGGGTACGAGGTCAGGTCACTGAGGTTGAAGGTGTCATGATACTCCTAAAATGGTTCATTCCATATTTCACAAATCATGTAATGGTACCCTAGGATGTTAACCTACTACTAATAGAAGTGAAACCATTCTTCATGATCATGCCAAGAAGAAATGGAAAACAAGAGGGGGGAGTGGTTAGAAATACCTCAAGAAAGATGGAAAAATGGTATTTGAGATATGTTAGTGTCCTTCATGTTTCCTAGACACCTATCCAATAGACTCCACATGTGGTGATGGCCCATGTATTTGTTTAAACAGGTGAAACTATCACTTGATATGCTGAGATAAATGAGGCACTTCCCATCCATGATCTGAACAAACTCCGTGATGACCTTCCTCTAGAATGGGCTTCTTCCATTCAATTCCTTTGGGATAGAAATGAAATTAAATTAACCTCAAAAAATCTATAGACGGTGGCTGAGATGAAAGGTATTTTGTTCACTCTATATAGATTCCCATTCAAGAGGGTCACAGCTTCCAAAAACAAAAGTCATAAGGAAGGAGGTGTCACCGTTGGACACCTTGGTAGTGATGAATTGATTTCAATCATGAACAGTCTAAACAACATATTTATTGTGCCAAAATACCCATGTGTGTCTATTAGAGGGGTTAGAGTGTAGAAATACATGAAAAATAATCTTCCAGGAGAATTCAATGATTATTATAGGGTTTTTTCTGTTATTTGACAACAACAACAATGACATTATGATTTTTGATTTCGATGATGAGGATGTCTAATTTAACATGGAAACTAAGACTATGATAAATCCATATAAAGATAATAATGATGGGGAAGACAGGGCTCTGACATTGGATCTAGAGCTAGTAGCCTTATTAAAGTGGAGTGATGATCTCACATTGAGGTACCTTGATTTTGAACATGTTCATAATCCCTTCTGGTTGGTAAGCTTCATATGAGAGGGAGATGAGGATCCAAAGGGGCAGGGGAAGGATGGGTAATGAAATGTGGGGTTGGGGAGGGAGTTCTGTCTAGATCCATATGTATTTGGAGCTGGATGACAGGCGCAGAGCCAAGGGAGGCAGAACAAACACTACTAGGAAGGGGCCTGGAAACATCAGAGAAGCAGTCAGTAACCACAACGGGGAAGAAGGAAAGAGATGGAGGTAGGTGTGGCAAGGCTAGAAATCTTGGTGGTGTGGGCATCGTTCCATACAAGTGCACTTCTAGACAAAGTCAATTAGACATCATGAAGGAAATAAGGGTGGAAGAATTGCACAATACCAGAAGGAAGGAAAATAATTTGGAATGCAGAGGACAAGGGCTTGGTAGATTTACATGGAATCAACAAGAGAGGAGGGGGAAGCCATCACAAAGGATTGGGTGGGGTCTGAGGGGGAAACCATCACCGGAACAACTAATGACGTCGTGGAATCCATCTGAGAGACATCTGACAGGGGGAGACAGCCAATCCCTATTGATCATGATCTTAGGGGGTTGGCATCGGTCCCCTTGGTGTCACCTTCTACAAACATGAACAGAATTACCTTTGACAAGATAATGGTAGAAAAACCTAGGGAAGATATGGTAGATGATCTTCTGAGTCCTGTAGAAGGCATCCTACACCCGGAGCACGGTCTTGCATGGCAGGGTAAGAGAGGTGTCCAACTCCAAAAATATTGAAAAATAAAAACACTAATAACAATAAAATAGTCAAGAAAAGTTGAATAACTATCTAAATTTTCTCTCACTAATAGATATTTCATTTTGAATATAGAAATATGAAATTACACATATTCCAACTTCTAATAGTTAAAACAATCATGGGGGACCCCAAACATAAAGGGTACGTCAATGATGTGTAAATCTTGATTCTCATATATAATGACCTAAACAATAAATGAATACCTTGAAAAAAATGTCTAAAACAAAATAACATGCAGATAGATTCTAAAAAACTATCACTATATTTTTACCCTATTTGTGTGTAGGGGGGAAATCATAAAATAGGTTCCTAACTAAAAGATACTCCTCCAAATAAAAATGATGAAACGGACAAAATAATAAATTACTAACACAAAAAAACAAACAACAGTGGTAACCCAATATATTTTAAATCCACTAAAATACTAACAGTCTAATCAAAAATCATAATAGAATATGTGAGCATGATTATCATCATCAAAATGAAGAGCACAACTCAAAAAAATGTGAAAAATTTCATTTATAGGGAATGATTATTTTGAAAGAAGTTTTCCAAAAATACAAATGTAACATAGTAAGTCACATTCACTAAGACCAGCGACAACCCACTATCTCAAAAAATAAAATCCATAATGAATCAATGAGGATGAAAACAAAATTATAATTTTATAATATGATATATTCATAAACATGGATAAAATATGATAGAATTTTAATAGAGGTAGAATATAAGGTAGCATGTGGTTCCATTACAAAAACACTAAATTCATAGTTAACCCATCCAAATATAAGAAGTTATAACATGGGAATAACCTATGATACTAAGAAAGAATATCAAAATCATCCAATAATGTAAAAGGATTGAGTCACTTACCACACAATTGGAATCTTCCAGAGGTGGTGGTGCACGAGAGGAGGTGTACAAAAGCAGCCGCCAAACAAAGAGTAATGGAGTAGTAGGGTTCGCGGGATGTTTGGTCGAGCAAAGAGGAGAATACGTATGGTTTGCGGGGAGAAGGATTTTCCGAAGGGGTTCGAGGGGGAGGATTATGAGAAGGGATAGCTGCGGAGGTCAGGCAACGCGATGATTGGGGGCGGAGGAGGTCCGGCAACGTGATGCTCAGGGGGCAGCGGAGGGGAGTCACAAGTTTCAGTATCGCGAGTGCTTTAGGGCACGATAATACAAGGACATTGTGTGACTGATTTTATAAAATATGGGAATACGACTTTATTAGCGCTAAAAAATCACTGATAAATCATTCCTGTATGAGAACTAACATTATAGCACTGATACATGCCTTCTTTATCATTTCATTTCTAGTGCGGATAAATGGTCTCTTTATCAGCGCTTTTTTAGCACTCATACAGGGAGTCATTATCTGTACTTTTTGTTAGCGCTGATAAGAGGTGGCGCTTCCCTTGCCCGTTTTTTATAGTAGTTAGTGTCCTGGGTGTCATGGGATTATGAAATTTTACACATTATAAATTTTACATAATATGTACTTCCACATGTAATTTCAAACATTATATGTATAGTTTATTCATATATGTGTATGAAATATTAAACATTGAATGCCTATTTGATACAAATTATATGCATGTTTTACATATAATGCATATACCGGTACACATTCAATATACAGTGTATGCATATAGTAATTGAATATTGCATTGATCTAGATAATGAATGGGATTATGTAATTATAAATTAACATGACATGATCTAAAATGAGAATTGTCTCATTGGAAATCATTTGAGTACACAATTGTAAATTCTCATGATTTTATGAGTCTGTAAGACTATTAATTTTATAAAATGAATGAAGATAATGTTTTGACATAGCATAATGAATTAATTTTTAATTTGAATTAATATATAGAAAATTTAGTGTTGTTATAAAAAATATTAATAAAGTGAACATCATATATTAGAAACATTTAAATATCATTATATGGTTTTGAAACAATTTATAACCAAAAATATATAATGGGAATCAAATATCACATGCTAAATGGGAAATTATTTATAATAAAATACATTAGAATAAATTAAAAATAAAATGAAAAATAATTTTTGATTTAAGTAGGAATTCCGTAGTAATGCATGTAAGTGACCTTTTCAATGTCTTTAAATCTACTTATTCATTGTGGTTTAAAGCACCGACATAAAAAATATGAATTAAATTAACATGAAACACATATAAAAACCGAAAAAACCAAATAATGGTTCATAATTCAATCTATAAGAAACTATGTATGATATGTAATATTGTAAAACCAATCTCATTATATATATATATATATGTAGAAGTATTGTCAATTTAGTAAAACATTTACTATTCCAATGTGTGTGTGTTATTAGTTAATGTAGAACCCTGAAAACAAAGCTATTAGATATGTAGCATAAAATATTTTGGTAATGCAAGGGTTAGATACCAATGGATTCCATGTTTGAGAAAGATCAGTATGGTTCTATCAATTGTGATTTTCATGAGGTCAGGTATCCACTGAACTTTAGAATATCATTAATTATCCAAGAAAAAGGCTCATGATAACACTATTCCACATGTTATAATGAAAATGAAAATAAAATATAAATTATATAATAAATTTAACGTGATACTATTGAATGTTACTTAATCAAAAAAATTATTATTGTTCATTAAATGACATTATCCTTGAGCTTGGAGTACTCCTAAATTTCTTCATAAGATAACATAATGGGTGTGACATCAGTTCCTCTTTCATGAATAACAAATGTGGAAAAATAATTTTACATATCAACAGAATTTTGATTTATATAATGAACAAATTAAAAAGAGATATGTATATGAATTAAAGAATCATCATAATCTATATTATGAAAAATTATGGTTAAACATGATGTGAATCACTGCAAGAAATTGTCATAGGATTACATTTTACAAAATAAATATATTCAAAGGAAATGATTAATTGAATCTATATGAAGGTAATAAGATTATTTTTTATGATTAAGTGAATTGGGTATTTATTTAATTTCAATATAAAATTAACATAGGAGAAATAACATTTTTTGCAAGACATAATAGCTCCAGAAAGAAAAAAATTATATTTTTTGATAGAAAATAATGAAAAATACAATATTGAAACAAATTATAATTATGAAATACATATTAAAAAATATAAATCTTGAAGAATCATTATTTGTATTATTATTATTATCATTTATTAGATAAAATTAATAATAAAATTCCTAATATTTGTTTCAAATTTTATTATTGATATTATAACAAAGTATGTGTTTCTGCTCCATTGTGTAAACTAATGACAAAAATCATTTACTAACGTCAGTTATGTGAGAAATTTAATTATAACAAGAACACTATAAGAAATTGTAATGAAAAAGTGATAAATGATTAAAAAATTGGTAGTATAAAAAACTACTTAATAATAGTTTTTAATTGTGTCATTTTATTAAAATGTAGATATTTTTAAGTAATAGATATAGATATATATAATATAATTATTCATTAATTTTTACATTGATAATTTGATCTCTTTAATTGAATACTCAGTATTTTTATAAATAAATCAAAAAAAAATGAAAAAAATTGATGCATACACTAAATATTATATAGTTACTATTCTTGACATTATCAACACATTTCAAGATAATTTTGAAATACTAGACCGAGATTGAAATATTCATAAATTTACACACTTAAAGAAAAAAATAACAAGCCTACTTAATATATTTATATCTACAATGGTTTCAAAACACCACATAAAGGATTTAATATATTTTTTACAATCATATTTCAAAAGAACATTTTGATTCACTCAACAAACTGAACATACGAGAGAACTTATTGGGGTAATAGGAAATCTAGGAAATGAAATAGGAATATTGAGGAATGATAATTGAGTGAGAGGGGCCTGACATTGTGTATGAACAATTACAGTTAGAAATTGAGAGTATGAAAATATCACTGGAAAATGAAACTAGATATGTGTTATTTTCTTTGAATTTCAATAATTATCTAAAGAAAAAATAGAGATAATTAAACATATAATTTTACTTCACATAGTCACACATATTATTATTTGTGGTCCAATTTATTTAAATCTATTTTTCAATAAACACACATCATTATGTATTTACTAAAATTCCCATGTATTATCTAATTCATGAAAGGTATTACATGATAATTCAAAAGAATCACCAAATGTTGTTTTAAAAAAATCAGAAAAATAAATAAATTGAATGGTATGTTTACTATTTATAATATAAAACCCATGTTAAATTAACTAATTAGACTCATAATAAATTGATTTTTTTTGGTAAATTACATCTTGTAGACAGAAAATTAGTTGGATGAAATTATTTTTATCTATTTGAGAATATATATAAATATATTTTAATTATCCAACCAATATAAATAATTGAATACCTGAAACTATAGAATAAAATTTCACCAATGAGAAGTGATTAAAAATTAAGAAGTTCAAATTTTATTGAGTCTTAGTGGAGTTTTTTTAGTTTTATTAATTTGAATGATTTTCATATATTAGAAAAATCTATAATAATATATAAGTATGAATATGGTTTGGAAAAAATATCTCTAATATTTTATTTGAATTTATCATTTAAAATAGGAAGAAATATTCAAAATAGTTAAATTATTAATATAATTTGATGATTTTTTGCCTCATAAAGAGAGAAAACATCACTGAGAAAAAATGTTTTTTTACTATTTCAAAAACATTATAAAAGTGTTCTTTGAAATATATAAATATATATTTTGGAACTAGTTTTATGGAAATATTTTCCATATTAATGTAATATATATTTGACATGATTTAATTATTGTTACTTGTTGATTTTAAAACTTCATATAAATTGTCTGAATGAATTTATTCACATCATTGATTTTATATTTTATAGAAATAGAAGGTAAGTAATTAAATATAGTTTGATTCATGTTAGTTATGAAAATTTCAAAAAGATAATTGTCACCTATAAATATTGATTGATCTCATGTATAGTTTATTTATTCTATTTAAATATTAGTGGAGTTGAATAAGCACTCATAATGACTTTAGATGTTAGTTTTCTAAGTTATAAAGATATCATAGGTTTTGAACAAAAACATAAGATCATAAATGAATAAATATAAAAACCATGATTATGTAATGTGTATAAAAGTAATAAGTTTTTGTCTTCGAATTGAATCCATAGAGTACGAATAAGCAAAACGATGGTCTTTATTTTTTATAATATATATATGTAATAATTTTTTTAGAATAACACACATTGATTTCAATATTTATACCAATTTTTGTTATTTAAGGTAACATTATTAAATTTCAAGTACCAATTATAAGTGAAATTTGGTTTTCCATTAATTAATCACTCATGGGAAACAGTACTCCCTATATAATCGTATATTAATTTTTTTTCTGGGCACTATTGGGGGGAAGAGCTCAGGAATTTAGTTTATAAACCCCTAGATAATTGGAGATACATGATATCATAGAGAAAATGAAATATCATTTTTTCATGATACGATTCAAAATATAATATTTTAATATTGAATAACTAAAATGAATAGAGAAATAAAGATCAATATATATATATATATTGTTCATGTTGTGAATTCAAAGAGTAAAATTAAACAAAATAAAAAACATAAAAATAAGTTGTTTGGAACTCTTATTTTCCATTTTTACAACACAATGTGGCCATTAAGAGGTAATGACTCAGGGAACATTAGTTGAGGATATAAATGGGAGAAAACATAGTTCATAATGAAAAAGGATTCAACTATAAATGGAATTTCAAATTGATGCTTTAACCAATTCACACTCATAAATCATGGTAAATTTCTAATGAATCTATAAATTCAGCACTATAAAAACATAGTAACGAATTTTATCGAAACCCAGACGTAATTTTAAAATTTACATCTCTCACTAAGAATCCAATTAAGACATAAATGATAAAATTGAAACAATAATATGCAAGTTACCTAATCTCATGTCTAGTTTGGAAAATGGGAATATGGTTCTCTATCTACTTGTTTTGTATGTAACATAATATAGACATAATTTTAAGGATTATTGGTTTTAGAAATCATAAATATAAATTTTGGTACATATAGTTAGAGGAATAAAAAATATTTCTTTATATTCATAAGTATTTTTTGGGAAAAGGATGAAATCATTCAATGATTTTCAGATCTCAAAAACAGTGGATAATGTTACAATTATTTTTATATTACTGAACAACCAATAAATAGTAATATTTTAAAGAATAATTTTTTATATTATGATAAATATCATATGAATCCATGAGCCCACCTTTAGATTTGGTTCATTCATGAATATATGGTTTTTTAAATATCCAACCATCACCCAGTCCTGAATAAACCCTATTTTTTACTAACTTATATATTGTGTTGGTTAATTATATATTACTCATATTTTATATTGATGATATTTTTTGTACTACAAAAACAGGAAATATGCACTGACCTCAAGAATTTCATAAAATAATTGAGGTCACCTTTCATTTCTATGTGGGTTTCTTCACCGAAACATGCCCGATAATATAAAAAATTATTAAATATGGATAGATTAAATAAATGAATACATTATTTATGTGAATACAAACCTCTCTAAAAATGAGATTCATTAATTGATCTATTAATGTAATATTTGATAAATTAATAAATTATCAAATGAATGAATATTTAAAATATAATTCTACTAAATTTTGAATGATATTTAAGATATAGTGGATTATAATATACTAAATATGAGTTGAAAATGCATCAAATTTCATCTAATTTTATTATAACATTACATAAATCCCATGAGTGTATGGAAAATAGTTTATATTCATTGTATAAGGAATGTTATTCTATATTTGAATGCATGATGAAATTAAATGGGAAATTTTCAAATTATATTTTTCATTAGAGATTATTTTCTATGGATAATTAAATATTCATTAATTTCAATTAATACTGAAGGGTATATAAGAAAAAACAATGATGCATAATACGACATTGTATAATACCAGAATAAAAAAAACTACATAACATTATAAATCAATATATTTAACTATGATTAGACTAAAAGTGTATATGAAACAAATAAACCATACGATATTGAACCATAGTTATTGAATTCTAAAAAAAGATCCTATTTTGAAAAAATGTATAGTAAAAAAACATGTGATAGTGAATGAATTATATAAAAAAATATATCAATACACATATATCAATATAGTTTCTAGAGAATATCAGTCGAGAAGGATAACTAGATATGGTATGGTTCACATAGGCATAAATAGATAATGGTGTGGAGTGATATAATAGATTATTATGGAATCTGATGGTCATAGAGTTTCTTGGTTGATGAAAATAAAGGGAGGTGATATCAAAGGTAGAAACTAAAGAAGTTTGTGACATGTGTTTGGGGAAAAAATAGTTTAATATAATTATATTCTACATATTTTATAGTAAAAGAATGTGAAAAAAACATAGAAATTTGGTATAAAAACATAGAACATGTATTGTACTTATATTTCATTGATTTTTTGGTACATTCTATATCAACCAATATATCTTCAATTTCTATGTCCCCTACTGTATTTTTCCAAGAAGTTGATGAAATATTTTTTATAGTGGAAATTATTATCTTTAAAAAAATTACACATAATATGATATATGTTATTATATGATGATAATTGGAGAATTAAAATTTCTGTGAATAGTATACATTTAACGGTATAATGTTTCTTTTGACAAAATAAATCAGAAAATGTAATTGAAATAATGAAACATGTCTATAATATTTTTATTAATGAATGATATATTAAATATAAAATGAAAATTTTAAGAAATCATACCTTAAGGTCCTGGTAAGTAATGAATTTGAAAATTTTATATTAAATGATTACCTAATGTTATCTTCTTAGTTGATGGTTTATTAATTGAATTAGTTATATACAGATTTGATTTTGTAGAAGTTATTCCAAATGAGACATAACAAATTACTATGTATTTCAATGGTATGTATCTGATATCATTTTTAAAAAATAATGATTATTTATATATATTGAAATAGTAGAAATGATTTTCCTTATAATATATTACACTCATTTGTTTTATGGGATATATGTAATGAATGAATAAATATTAGACACTTAAGGAAGGAAAAAATAATGACAACTATTTAGAGAATGTACCCATGAATGTAAATGATGTTTGTTTCATTGTTATTGTTTATTCTCATTGGAATTACTCATGGATCAGAGGTGAGCCAAAAATTATGTCAGCAATAAAATTGACATTAAATTCTATCGGAAAAGATGAAAATAATACAAAATTCGATTAATGTTTAATATTATAATGATTTATTCTAAATAAATTTCATTAAAATGATATAAATTCAATGTGAGGTAATATATTCAATCATCATTATTTTTTGTTTTATTACTCATTTTTTGTAATAAAATATATTATAGAAGGTGTCTTAATAATCAATTTTCAACAAAAATGTATTCAATACTCATATTCCAATATTATGAAATAATTTAAATAATTCATAAAGAAAGATTCTAATAAAGAAACTATTTATTGATATAGATGGAAATGTTAATTAAGATTACATTTCTAAGACACGTCAGCAGATGACATTGTATACATATGAAGTATATGTAAATATTTATTAGTTGAAATCGTTGAATATGAAGTAATGGATATGTCAAAAATGAAAATATTGGTACTAATTCCATATATAATCTCATACACATTTAAAATATCTATTTAATTTATAGTTATAATATTGTATTGACTACATGATTCATTCAGCACATCATTGATCTTACCTAAAAGCATTCTTCCTTATATGTTTATTCAGAATTTAAATTATTGTGAAACATCCTTGGAATGATCTATTAGGGACTCCAGTGAGAATATTATATTCAATTACATAAAATATAATCTATTTTGAAATCATAAAATTATAAACTAACTATTATCTAAATCATAAATATTGAACAAAACATTAAATGTATATATTTTTAGTTGAGAAAAAAATCAAAGTTTACTAATAAAAGAAATTATTATATAGTTATCCCAAAAAAAAATTAAAAAAAATATGGTAGTATAATATGAATATACTAAAAGATCATTATACATATGTAGAATAATTTTATACTAGATATATTATATTAAATATTATCACTTGGAATTTTCATTCTTAATACAAACATTGAAAATGAGACATTTTAAAATTATGTACACTATATGAAAGTCACTCATTAAATGAAATGATATTGAAAAAAAAAATTTGAATCCTCAAAAATTAAATATAATATAGGAACAATGGTTGTTTTTATACCATAGAGAACCTATGAGTAATTTTTTAAAAAGAAACTAACCATCAGTAACAAAAATTATATATTCTAAGACATGTTATTTTGTTATCCAGAATATCTATGTTATAATGACTCTTCAATGTTTTTCTATAAATAGCTTTACATTTAATGCAGATTAAATTTTTAATATAAATTATATATCAAAACAATTAAATAATATATTAACATTTCATCATAAATTTTAGAAATATTAAATAAACCATAAGACACCATTATCTTATATAAAAATTATTAGTGTTATCATAATAGTATTTGATGAAAAATTTATGATTCAGTATCATAATGAATCATAAGGGATATAATTTATCATAGAACACCAATACACGTGAAATCAATATGAAATTAATTATTTATTTATATACATGAAAATTATACTTAATATCATAATATATTGATACCCAAATCTATTAGTTAGGTGGAAAAAATATTGTGTTGTAGGTTATGAGGTAATTCTTGATCATCAGAAATTGTCAATAATTTGATTAAAACATAAGACAATTGAAGGAATTAATAATTAAAATGAACTTCTGATGATTGGAGGGGAGGTGGGGGAGGCTCTGGTTGGAATGATGAATTGAGGGGAAACTAAATTTGAATGTTAAATTTGTGTAGGAAACAAATTAAGGTGGAGGTGGACATAGAATGGGAATTAATTCATTTAAAATAATTATATATATGTTGATAGTATGAGTGTATAAAAATTATTTAAATTATAATTGTTAATTTTTGATAAGAAATATATTCATATTACATATTTATAAAAGATATAATAATATAGATATAATTATTCTTATTATACAAGTGTCTGAGATGTATATTAATTATTCAGGATATGTGTACTCTATATTAGTAAATATAATACAACATTTTCTAAATTAATAAGTATCATTTAGTTGTATATATGTTATATATCCCCAATAAATTACAACTTCTTATTATTGACTTAGTATTATATATGTTTATAATTTAAATATGATATAACAAGAATCATTTTCACTGTATACATATTAAATATTGAAATGTATGATTATACACTACCTTTGAAATATTTATTTTATTACATATATAATGGATGTTACAAACTAACATTGAGGTAATAATATGTAAAATAGTGATTCATTTATAGTTCATGAATGATTAATAACTTATATTTCAATGAGTTTTTAGGTATAAATGATGAATATATTAATAGACCATAACTTAGATATTCTATTACAAAAATATATAATTTTAAATTTATCTCGTCATTTTTTATATATTGAAATTTCATCATATGCATGATGGTGGATAGAAATTTGAAAAAAAATATTAGGAATTCGTATATTTATATATCTTATAAAAAAATATGACTATAATACCATTGTTTCGAAAAAGTTTTATGTAATTATTTGATTTTATAATCAAAATATGAAATTATGAAAACATTATATCTATTGTCATTCGAGGATTGATAATTAATGAATAATGATTGTAAATTTACACTATAAATAATGAATAATACGATTATGTGTAAAATAAAGACGTGATATCAAAAATTGATACTGTATAATGTATTAGAAATAATAAATTAGTGTAGCTAATTTAATTTTAATATAAAAAGTATATATTTTTTTCTTTTTAGTAGAATTAAAATATAAAGGTATGTGGGTTGGTATTGTGATATGGATAACAATAAAAAGGATAAAAATTTCTATGAAATATTATTATAATGCATGTATGTAATATGTTCTATTAATATAAATGATATTAAATGTGCATGTATTTGTCAAATATAGTTTTCATAAATGAAATACATAATGTAAATTAGGTATATAGATGTAAATTTTTTCTAATATATAGTATGATATAGTGGTATAATTTATAGAAAAAAAATAACACACATATAGCCTGCAGATTACTATTTTGATTAAATTAATTAAAGGAATATTGAGTTATGCTTAAAGTTACACTTAGGGATAATTTTATGTCCTATAAGATAAATAATTCATATAACTATTAACATAGATCTCCTTTCATTGTAGAAGATAAATAATTTCTAGGTTTGACAATGTGGTATGTTAGTATCCCTAAATAATTTTTTGAATCCTAAAAGTTATAGTTAATGTGATTCCTTCTGATAAATAACATGAAGATATGAAAAATGTCATAATGTATCAAAAAATATGGGCTACCAATATCCTATATAATTTTAAACAATCAAACCACAACTTACGATTTAGGTGATTTGTGTAAAACATCCTACAAGTTTAAATTACCTATTGAAAACCATGGTTATCAAATAGGTCCACATGATGAAATAATATGGTGATTTTTTAGTTGAATATCCAATATTGTTAATTGTAGATATCACTTTCTACGGATGTACATCAATAAAAGGATATCAAAAATCATATATTTTAGTCAATTGGAATTTTCAAAATTATTGTTAATAAAAAAATAATACAGCAGAAATCAGTGTGTGTTGTGAGGAAATTGAAACTTCATAGTGTGAAAATCGTATTTTTAATTAAAGAAATATAATGTAAATGTGAGAAACACCAGGGGTATAATCCAAAGCTCCTAAATGTTGCTATTTGATTGATATGAATAGGAATAGAAGATAAGGAGGGAAATGAATCTTTTTTCAGTAGAAAACTTTAGGTCATGGGATGTGGGATATGTGGAAATAGAAATGTATCATTTGGGGTGGAAATGTGAAGGTGAATGAGTATTTATGAATATTATACTTCATGTTTGGTGTCAAAAAATATTATGAATATATAAATAATAACAGTGAAAGTAAAATTGGAATCATGAAAAAAAAATGTGGAGGTGACACATTTCGTGAAAAAATAAAAATTCATATAATTTTAAATATGATAACAATTTCTCATGATCAATCACATTAATCACAAAATCATAATATTTTTTTCTTAAGAGTCATACATGACCTGGTAAAACATTATTTTAATAAAAAATGAATTTAACCAGTGTAAATTTCATCTGGTTCCAGTAGTGGACACTAAAATTATATAACACTAAAATTTATAAATTATATATTAAAATGATAAGAAATGTTAATAATATTATTTGAAACAATAAAAATCCGTTTTTACATAAGAACTAAAGATATATTTTTTCAACATCATGCATAATCATTGAAAAAAATTCAATACATATCAAAATTTTCATTTTTATATACTATTTTCTAATATTATTGTAAAATGTCTAAAAAAATACTGAAACTAGAATCTAAATATATAAAACATATATTTATTAAATGGATGGCTTTCATCAAGAACCACCTCCACTTGTTTCGTTACACTATGGTTTTCCCACTATCTTCTGGTATCAATGCATTCTCCCAAATGCTGACTAGCTGTTAACCATCCCATCATTAAAATCACCCTCATCAGTGATCACTTGTTCTCAAAATTATTGAATTCTAGATCACTATTCCCATTCATCAATCACTGTCATTCTCTAAATTATATTCTCCTTGTATCTATGTCTCCTCATCCATCCACAATGGACACACCCAATATCAATACCCCCTCTGTTATAGATTATCAATAGTGACATCATCTCCATCAAAACCATTGAATAAACATACTAGATTAAATCTCAACTTGAGCATATCATTCTCAACCCCAATAACTACATTGACCCCATAAGAAATAATTCCAGATTTATGAAAACTATGATGTCTTAAATAGTTTCATAAACCATCTCCCAACCCACAACAATATTTTTCCAGATATTATAGTCAACATTAGTGATAAAAAAATGTGTGATCCTAACATAAACTACATTAAGGATTCTTTGATCCCATACAAAACTGTATCAAGGTCTACAATAATGAATCTGTATCAATGATGTGGGTGTTTATTCCCTAATACATATATTCATTGGAATATATTGATGTTTATTAAACAATTATACAATGAAAAATTCAACAGATGGAAGAACCATTGTCCTTGTTGTTGGGTCCTGAATTTGTATCCATGCTTAACTTTCTTCAATTTAAATTTATAATTTGTTTTGATTAATTCGTGTTGAAATTTAAATATTCATTTGGGATATTTGAAAATAAAATGCTAAGGTTTCCCCTAGATTTTTTTTTAAATTCAAATATCTAAGAATATTCCATTATTTGTGTTTATTAAAATATTAACAATTTATTACGATTGGGTTTTTTTTTCTAGTAGGTATACATTGAGGAGTGGGTAAAGTATTTATTTCAAGGAATTAAATTTTAATTTCTTCTATATTCATCTCAACTGATTTTATACATTTTATTATCTCCTAAAAATTAATGATTCTTTTATTTTTTTTCTTTGGATATGTTAAATTAATCAATTTAGATTTATATTTTCATTCATACACTAACCACACCCTTTTTGTTAACATATTTTTTGTATTATTACGTTCATCTTAAATACTATGGGATTCACATGAAATTGGTAGAATGTACTAAAAATATGTTTTGTTTACTGTTTTAAAAGGTATATTTTGAATTGTAAATTTACAAATGATTAGGATAAATATGGAAAATTCCCAACATGTTTTTAAAAATTATATATGAAGCATAGCATTCAGAAACCATCATGGTAATATAATTTATGTTGAAACAATCCACAGTTCTAGTTTTTATATTTTATGTTGATGAGGGGAAATATGTTAATATTTTTTTAGTTAAATGTTTGATGTAAATCTAGAATCCTATTGGTATTAATGTAAATTTAATACTAATTATTTATACCATATATATAAAAAGAGACCATCATTTAGTGGAAGGTGAAATTATTTTCATCAATCATGAACATATAATGTAGAGAAACCTATTACAATCTTTTATTATTATTAATATAGTGTTATATGGTTGTGCTGACCATCGATTTTTAATTTCTCGTTATTTTTAGTTGTACATTCACATATCAGTATGCCTAAAAAGAACTAATTTAATATTTCCAATCCACTTAGTCATTCGTATTTTATGCTCACAAAAACAACCATTTAAATAGAATACAACAATGACTAATTTTTAGTGTTTCATTTTAGTTTAGAAAATCATATAATCGCTTTGAACCGTGGTAAAATTCTATTAGAACCTATTTTGGGATTATTTCCATGTTTTTTAAAATGTTAAACAATGCTTGAAGATTTGTGTGTGTGTTGTAGTTCACTAATATACTCACTTTTGTACTTACATCTTATCATCATGAATTCATAATATATATATAAATATCGAGGTTTATGATATTGTTGAAGGATCATAATGAAACCTTTAAACTCATTTTGATATCCTTTTACCATTTGTTTTATATACTTCAATTGATTTTATGAATAATGTTGGCTAATTTTTTATCTGTAGGTTTCATCCTTAATGTATTTATTTTTATGAATGGTTTCTAATATGGGTATTAAATTCATATTTTTATATATTGAATTGTTTTATTACACGGAATTTTAATTTTTACATGTTTAAATGTTTTAACGATCCATAAAAATTATAAAATGTGAAAAAATATTTATTTAAGGTGTAGTTCTTTAATTATTATAAACACTCAATTCCTCTCCTGTTATCATCCTGAATACCTAATACTATAGGAAAATATGATTTTAGAATAATGTGGAAGTCCAAAAATGAATCCCTCTAAATTCTATTTGATATACATTTTACCATTTTTTTTTACCAAAATTTATTTATGTTGAAAAAAAATTTCAAATAATTTATCTTTAGTTTCCATGAATATTATAATTATATGGGTAGGTAGATTATGGTATGTATATTACTAAGTTAAGGTTTTGGGTATATGTATAGGGGTGAATGGGTTGTTTTAGGACCAGTGGTAGGTTTAGGGCATGTGTTAGGAGTAGGATTAGGACTCAAACTAGGGTTGGGGTCCGGGGGTAGGGTGGGTGATGGTTAAATCATTGAGACTTAGTGGTAGTATTATCGAATCGACAATGGGGTATGATTAGAAATGTGGTCCCGATATTGTTCAAGTTGTGTTAGGTATAGGTATTGGGTGGGCTAGAGGCTAGGTATGGATGGGGTTGGGGTCGAGAGTAGATGTAGGGCTATGGTTTAGGGTAGGTTTATTGGAGGGAAATGTGATTATATTTAGCACTGTGGTGGGTAGGTTTAGGGGAATATAGTTTGGGATTAGATTTAGGGAAAGGGGTAAGGTTATTTATAGGGATGTGGTAGTGGTGTAGCTTTATGGATAAGGACAAGGGGTATATCTATTGATGGTGACAGAGGGGGTGGGGGTGGGGTGGGGTTTAGAACCATTGTATGGGGATTGATTTTGAGGTGTAAGGTTTAGGGATTGGGATAGGATTAGGGATAAGGTCCTGGGGGAGGATGGGTGTAGGTTAATGGTGTGTGGGTAGGTCTAGGGAAATTGATGGGGCGGAGGTCTAGGGGTGGGGTTTAGGTAGGGGTTGGTTTAGGGAAGGGGATGGTTTTATGTACAGATATTGGGAAGATTACTCTCAGGTGTTTCAGTCGTGGGGGAATGTTTAATGTTATGGGGGAGGGGTAGGTTGTGTTCTGTTTTTGATTTGGGTATGGTGTAGATCTAAAGAGCAGTGGTTTGTCTTGGGTAGGTTTTGGGAAGGGTGGTTGGGTGTAGAGATACGATCTAGTGCTACATAGGTTATGGGGGGAGTGATAGGGTTCAAGGTCATAGTTTTAAGGAAATTATTAGGTGGTGTTGGTGGGACTAGGTATAGAGTCATCTAGGGTGTTGTTGCATGTTGGGGGACTAAGAATGTGGTTGAGGAGGTAGGATTGGGACCGAGGTCTAGGGTAGGGCTATAAGACAGGGTTAGGTTTAGTGTTATGTTATGGGTGGTGGGTATAGGGAGAGGTTATGAATGGAGCTTTATGGGTTTTTTAGTGCTATGTGCTTGGGGGTAGTTTTAGGTTGGTAGGAATAGGGGGATACGTTGTAATTTTAGGCATATGATCGGTGGCTAAGAAACTATTTGGTTTAGGTTTAGGGGTTGTGCTTGTGATTGGGGCTGGGGGATTACATTTAGGGTAATGTCAAGGGTACAATTAGGGAGTAGGGTAGTGTCATGGGGGTATGTTTATGGATTAATTACTGGGGGAGGGGTAGGATTTTTTGCTATGCTAGGGCATGGGGTTGGGGATTAGGTTGAACAGGGAATGGAGGGTAGATTTTTGGTTGGGAATGGGTTTGGTCTAGGGTGGGGTTTTTAATAGTTTACGGCTAGGGCTAAGGATAGGATTGTGGGACAGGGAGTAGGGGTAGGGGACGGGGATAGGCGTATGGGGGTAGTTATATGGGATGTGGTGTAGGCTTAGGGATAGTGACATGGGGATTATGGTGAGTGTATAGTGGGTAGGTATAGGGGTTCATTTATTTCTTCGGGTTAGTGTGAATGTAGTGTCACAGTCAATCTGATTGGGGGTACGATTAGAGATGGTCATGGAATGGGCTAGGGGTCCAGGGTATGTTTAGGTTAGTGCTCAGGTGATGTGGTGGGGTAGATTTACAGTAATTGCAGTGAGGTTAGGGATGGATTCAATGTTGGATTAGGTTACAACTAGGATAAGTGGGATGGGGTGTTAGGGACATTGTAAGGTGAGGGGGGGCATGTATAGTGGGTAGGGCTTGGGGGAAGGTGGTTTGGAATGTGGAGATGTGGTTTTCATGGGATGTTGATGGTTGAGGACGGGGGTGGTCTATTTTGGTCTGCGTCAAGGGGTAGTTCTATGGGACATGGGGGCTGTTTATCTAATGTTTCATGATATGGGGGTTTTAGGGTGATGGTAGGGGGTTGGTTAAGGGGTTGTGTTAGTTCTATGGGTTGGTGTCAGTTTAAGGAAGGGGTAGTTCTATGTGTTGGGGTTATGTTAAGTGGCGGTGTTTTGGGGTTACTTTTGGGTTCGAACTTATATGATTAGGGTTCTAGGGGTAGGGGTTGTAGGGATATAGATAGCGATAAGGGGTATGTCTTCTGAAATGGTATGGGGGGTTGTTAGGTTTGGTCTTGGGGGTCTCCTTATTGGTTGTACTCTAGATAGGGTTCAAGATTAGTCTTAGTGATATGTTTGTGAGGGTATGGATACGGGCCATGGAATAGGTTTAAATATAGAGTTGAGGGGTAGGATTGCACTTACAGTCATGGGGTAGCACTACATATGGCTTTATAAAGGAGGTTTGGGGATAGGTCGAGTGGGGATGCTGTGGATTTTGGGGGGAAATTTTAGTGGTTGTAATAGGTTATGGGGTCAAGGTGGGTCTAGGGATGGGGTTGGGGATGTTATTGTTGGGTACTATGGTAGGATAGGTTAAGGATAGGGTTGGGTGTAGTTTTACTGTCAAATCCATGGGGTAGGTTTGGATATGGTCTCGACAGTACAAATTAGACTGCTTTGGTGGTATGTCTAGGTCTAATGATAGTGGGGTTGGATTATGGCCTTAGTGCGGGAGGAGGGGGGGATAGGACCAGGGTTGAGTGTGTCTAAGGGTAGGGTTTGGGGATGGGTTAGAGATATAGTTGGGGTGGAGCCTGGTTTATGGGGAGGGATAAGGAATGTTTTGGGATTTGATTAGTTTTATTATCTTGGGGGTGGGTTTTTGGATGTGGTTGGGGGTTACGTTTTTGTGGGGTATGAAATGGGTATATGGGTAGGATTCAGTACGACACTTGGGGGGTGTTGGTTTGGGGACAGGGGGCCAAGTCGGTGGTTTAGGGATGGGGTCGGGGGTTGGTTAAGGGATACAAATGAGTTGTAGTTCAATTGTTGGGGATGGGGGAGTGGGTAAATTTAGTTCTAGGGTCAAGGGTAGTTTATGATAGGATGGTTTAGGGGTTGTCCTTAGGATAGGGGTCAGTGTGTAGGATTATGGGGGAGATTAGGGGAGGTTAATGGATAGGTTCATGATTGTTGATTTTGGGGTTGTTCTCAGGCTACAGGTTAGGGGTATGTATTGGGAAGGGGTAGGGGTAAAAATTGTAGGTTTTTGGATAGGTACATGGTCGAGGTCGGGAATAGTTGGTTTACAACTATACTTGTGGTGGGGAGTAGTTTTTTCTTGGATATGGGTAGGTTTAGCGATAGGGAATTTACTACGAGTCGATGGATGGGTATATGGTCGAAATGGGGTCTCAGTTTAGTGATAGGTCTGGTGGGTACGTTTAGGGTCATGGGTTTGGTTTAGGGATGGAGTTTTGGGGGTTCATGTAGGATTAGGTATTTGGTTGTTAGGTTGGTTTAGTTCTAGGGGTCATGTTTTTGTCCTGGATAATATTTGGGACTGGGGTCGAGGGGGTATACCTTTAGTGATGAGGGTTGGGATAGTGATGAATGTTGGTTTAGGGATAGGTCTGATTTGGTAGTCTTATGTATTGGGAGGTATATTTAGGGCGGGGTTTAGTGGTAGGATTAGATAGGGGGTTGGGTATAGGGGTTTGGGTTGGAATAAGGATACACTTTGTGTGTTGCTATGGGGGGGGGGTAGGATTAGTGATAGGGGAATGGTGGTATGATTATGGCTAGGGATGGTGAGAGGGACTTGGGGAAGAGGATGGGGTTGGAAGGGGTGGGTATCAAGGATGGGGATAGTGTGTTTTTTATTTAACGTGCTAGGGTGGTTGCGATGTGTTACTTTGGGGATAGGGGTCGAAGATAGGTTTATGAATGGGGTTGGGGTTAGTTTTTTATGTAAGGGCATAGGTCGGGGGGGTTAAGGGTTTTCGATTGAGGGGATGGATTAGGGAAGGGTCTTGGGTGATTGGGATACTGACCTGGGGGTTTTTTGGTTTTATTCTAATGATAGAGGTGTTGGTTTATGTTTTTTTGTGGGTAGGGGTGTTAGATGATTCTATGGGGTTTATTTACTACTATGTATGGGATTGGTCTAGGTATGAGGTAGGGGTGGGTTTAGGGGATTCCTCAATGGGGAAGGATTGGGGATGGGGTAGAGCTATGAAAATGGGGTAGATTTTATGTTGGGGTGTTGGAGATTTGGGATAGGGGTCAGGGGTGTTGGGTAGGTTCAGTGGGAGAATGGTTTGGGGAGTGGGGATGGGGTAAGATTAGAGAAAATGCCAGGGGATAGGTATATGGGATGAGGAGTTTTTTGACAGATGGAGATAGGGGTTGGTTTGGTGTGATGGATGGGGGAGTTGGTTTAATGATGGGGTCAAGTGGTCATGTAGGGGTCAGGTGGTGGTAGGTTTAGTGCCGGGGTCGAGTTGGGGTGGAGTGGTGGTGGTGATGGGGGTTGGTTTAGTGGTGGGATTGAGGATTCGGGTAGGTGTAGGTATGGGGAGTTGGTTTTGGTCTGGGATATTTTTAATGAAAAGGGATAAGTAAAATGGCATGTGCGGTAGTTTTAGGTTTTGGTCCATGGGTGTGGATGTTCTTGAGATTGATGGGGTTAGGCTTAGGGCAGATGCTACGGTCAGGGGTGGGGTCTACCTAGCGGTTAGTAGTATGTATTGGGATTGGTCTAAGTCTAGGAGTAGGTGTGTTAGGTCTCGTTCTATTGGATGGGCGAGGTTAGGGTGTTAGGCTATGGTTTAGACGATTTTGTTTTCGGAATGGGGTCTGGGTTAGTGTAGCATTAGTTATAGAGGAAGGTTTATGGATAGGATCCGAGATAAATTATGATTTTTGGTTCGGGTGGGGGGATTGGTAGTTTTTTTGTGAGGTTCAGGGGGTAGGATTAGAATTTTTTCTATGGCTAAGGGTCGAGGTTAGTTTTAAGGGGGTTGGTTTAGGGTCGTGGAATTGGTAAAAGGGGGGTAGGATTAGGGTTTGGGCCACTACTAGAGGTAGGGTTAGGGATATAGTCAATGCTAGGGGATTGATGTAGGTTTAGGGATAAGGTTGGGGATAACTGATTTTAGATTTAGGGTATGGGGTGAGGGGTAGGATTATAGGTTGAATGGGACTATCCATTATGGGAATGTTTTTGGCTGGGTAGGAAGGTAGGTTTTGGTTCATGGTCATGGACACGGGGGTGTTATGATTAGAGGTATTGTAGGCAGTAGGGGCTAGAGTTAGGATTGGGATTGGGGCCTATTTGGGGATAGGTTTTTTTCTGGGGTCAAGGGTGTCCAAGGAGTAAGATTAGGATTTAATTAAAGAGTTTGATTAGAGATAGATCCATTGAGATGTTTTTGGGAAGGGGGTTTTAGTGGGGTTATGGTTGGGGTAGGTGTGGCTGGAAGGTTATGAATTCAGTGGGGGTTGGTAAGTGCGGATTAGGTCTATGGATGAGGGTTATTTTTATTTTATGGGGGTAGGTGGGTAGGTTTTTGGTTACGGTTAGGGGTATTCTCAATGATGAATTGAGAGGGGTATTAGGGGTGGGGTGAGGGGGTAGGATTAGTGGCTGGTATCTGAGGGGTAGGTTTAGGATAAGGAGTTGTTTTAGTCTGGGAAGGTGATTGGATTATGACTGGGGGTTTGGGATTAAGGGATGGGAATGGGTGTAGTTTTAGGGAATCGGGTGGGTAGGTGGTTATGTTTAGTGCTCGAGTATGGGGGTAGGTTTGGGGGGTAGGGGGTGAGGGGTTTGTTTTTCACTGGGTTTGGTGGGGTTGTAGTGGCTAGGGGTAGGCTTTGGTCCAGTGGATGAGTGGAGGTATGTTTAGTGCAAAAGTTATGAGTAGGTACCTGGGTTGGGCATGGGGGTGGTTCTGAAATTGGGGAAGTACTGGGGATGGGGTCGAGGATGTGTGTTTAAGGATGAGGCTATGAGAGCATACATGGGGTCGTAGGATGTGGACAACTGGTTAGGGGTTGTGTTTTAATGATATTAATCGGGGTAGGTACCGGGATAGGTTGTAGGTTGTAGATTTAGGGATCGGTTCAGGGGGAAGTTTTAGGGAGGTCAGGCTATGAGATGAGGAGTTGGTTTAGGGCTATTGACACAAGGGTTGATTAAGCGGGGAGGTGGATATGGGGCATGTTCTAGTATTTGGGTATTGGGGATATATTTAGGGAAGTGGTTGGGGGTCATTATTTGGGACCAAAACACTTTTATCTTCATTCTAACCATTAAGAATTGAGATTTATCAATGATAAACAGTAGCTGAGTTCAAGGAATGAATATTTATAGAATTATTACAATCTTTATAATTTTGGTAAAAATAATTGTTATTGTAAGAAAACATTTAGGGAAATTATTATCTCAATGGTATGCACTACCTAGGATTCTAGATTCTTGGATTCATGGATTTCATATTATGAATGGAGATTATCCTAATTATATGGAGTCAAATACTATTTTTAGTTTAATTTCTAAACTGATTTTTGGTGTATTATATTATTAATGATGGGATTATCTTCAAGAGAAATGTTTTTTCTGTTCCAATGTGTAATTATATGGAATTTCATATCTAGGATACTCATGAATAAGGAAATTCTACTTATTTTGGCATCCAAAAAACCATTAGGAAAATAAAGTAACATTTATTATATACATAGATGTATTTTGATGTTCAATAAATTCATTTTAGATGTGGGACATTCAAAATTGAGAAGAATCATTTTATTCCTAATTTATACACACCATTACATATCTGGGGTTTCCATGGGAATATATTATTAGGTATTTCAGAGTGGATTTAAAATTAATTATAGATAATTTATTATTCAAATAAATTTAATACCTTCATAGAATTCCTCCAAGAATTGTTTTGCGAGGAGACATTAAATTTATCAGCCATTTATGGAGCATATTATGGGGAAAATTAATTATGACCCTTGTTTTAGAACATTATTTCACACTCTAACTGATGAGAAAATATATGATACCAATAATATATTGGGAACTATTCTTAGAACATTTGTGAACACTAATATGAGTGATTGGTATTTAACTCATGTAAAAGACGATTTTTCATACACAAGATCTACAAATCCTAGAACATGGAATTACCCTTTTTTGTGGTCTATTGAATCATATATATCACTCCTACAGAATTCTTTTCTCTGACTCCGGATTCCCAGTTGAATATTGATGTGGAGATTAATTCATAGTAGATTAAGAATCTTAGAGATTCTATTCGATCTCAAATAATCATTTATAATGAATCATATAATAGGATACTGTCAAGAAACAAGATAGATCCATTTTTCAACCAAGAGGCAAAGGGTGGATTCACCATCACACTGAATGATTTACATCGAAAAAGGAGAGAAATAAGAAACTAGGAGAGGAAGGTTCACTCAAAGATCATGAATTACTGTGGACACATTCTTAGATGATTGATTCACTAAAATATTTTGGTGGAATTTATACAGTGTTCATCCTTGGGGATTTATCTACATACATTGAATAATATAGTTTCATGGGTTTGAGGAAATATCTTACCCATCTTGGATGGAATGATATAAACTAGATTCAATCGAAAGGGGATAATTTTGGGCATGAATTTGGTTTTAAGCCAAAATGTTTTTTGAAATTTACCATCACACACTTTTTGGAATCCTGTAGAATTTTGGAGCATGACACACATATTTGGGACCCAAAATTACATATCTACATAGAAATAAAAATAAATTCCTAGAATCAAAGTAATGATGAAAGAGAACATAGGGAAAATCATAAATAATAAATATTATCACTAAACTGGTTAGTTGGATCATTAATTAGCTTGGGAATGTTCATTATATTCTTTTTATGTGAAGATTGATTTTCCCCAAGACATATAATTCTATATGGGTCATTACCTTCTCTTTACTTTTTCTCTATAATGTATTTTCCCTTATTTTTAATGGTTACACTTCAATCCTTTGAAATTTTCATATTACTATGCACCATTATTTCTTTTGAATCTTCTATTTTTCTTGAATTGGTGGGGGTCCCCATTACTGGTGTCATTTAAACATGGAGAAACATTAGAAGACAACATTTCCAATATTCCTCAGTCATTCAGATACATTTTGTTATTCCATCTTCGCTTACTCATTCCACGCATTAGGCATCCCATTAGTGGGTTTAGATTTATTTATTGAGGGTTTATTGTTTTGGGGAATTGGGTTTACGGGTTATTGGTGAAGAGGTGTTATGGTATTTTTGTCTGAGGGTTTAGTGTTTTTTGGGGCTAATGTTTGAGGGTTTTTGGGGATAACTTTTGAGGGTTTTTTAGGTTATAATGTTTTTTTCATAGGGTGTTGGGTTTTCTGGGGATGAGTATCATGGTTTTTTAAGGATAAGGGTCAAGGGTTTTCTTAGGAATGGTGGGGTTGGGTAATGGTTTTTTCGATTATGAGTATAGTGTTTTTTGGAAAATAGTTCTATATATTTTTGGGATTTGGGCCAAGGGTTTTCTTGGACAGAGGGCCTAGTGTTTTTTGTGGATATGATTCTTGGGTTTTTGGGGATGAGGGGCTATGATTATTTCAGGTTGACGGTCTATGTTTTTTTTGGGATGAGGGTGTAGGGTTTTGGGGGTATTGGGTCTAGTGTTTTATGTGGATGAGCATTTAGGGTATTATGGTAATGAGGGTATTGGGTGTTTTGGGGACATGGGTCTATAGTTTTTTAGGTCTAATGATCTATGGTTTTTTGGGATGATTTATTATGGTATTTTTTGGATATGGGTTTGGGGTGTTTTGGGATTGATGATTTAGTGTTTTTGGGGGATGGGAGTTGATAAATTATAGTGGATAATGATTGAGAATTTTTTTTTGGGGATGAGAGTTTATTTTTTAGTGGATGAAGGTTTTTGGTTTTTTTTGCGTGATGTTTTTGGAGTTTGTTGGATGGGGGTTTATGGTTTTTTAGGTATTTTGGATTTATTTTTTAGGGGATGAGGTTTTATGATTTTTTAGATATGAGTGTTTAATTGTTATTGGTTAAGATGTTTTATGGTATATTTGGGTTTTGGGTTTTTTGGGTTTTTGAGGATATGTGTTTAATGTTTTGTTGGGGTGAGGGTTTAGTTTTTTATTATGGTTATGGGATTAATGTATTTTTGGGAGGATATTTTAAGGTTCTATGGGAGATTATGGTTTAGTGGTTTTGGGGATATGGGTTGAGGTTATAGATTGGTTAAGGGATTTTGAATTTTTGACAATGTTTGTTAATGAATTTATGTGGATAATATTGTAGGGTTATTTAAGGATAATGATTTATTGTTCTTTTTTTTATAATGACATGAGGGTTAATGGATCAGAGTATATGGTTTATTTAGAGATAATTATCATTTTGTATAGATGGAGGTTTTGAGTTATTTGAACTAACTGTTGAGGTTTTTTTGGTATGATGGATTAGTGTGTATTAGGGGGGGGGGTTGTGATTTTTTAAGGATGGTAGTTTGGTGTTTTTTGGTGGATATGGTCTTCTGTTTCATAGGATATAGTGTTTCAGTTTTTTGGGGTTGAGAGTATAGTATTTTTGGGGATGTTGGTTTATTATTTTTTGATCAGTATGTGTTAGGGGATATATAGGGATGATGATATAGGGTTTTATAGAAAAGAGGTTTTATGTTTTTTTGGGAAGAGGGTTTATGGTTTTTTAGGATGAGGGTCTAGGGTTTTTTATTGTAGAGGATATCAGGTTTTTTTGGTGATGGTGGTTAGGGGTTTTTAAAGATGTGTTCTTTGGGTTTTTTATTGATGAAGTTTTAGGGTTTTTTTGGGATAACGGTTTAGTGTATGTTGGGGATTAGGGTTTTTTTGGCTGAGTTATAATGGTATTGGGTGTTGAGTATTTAGGTATTTTTTGCAGTTATGGTTTAGTTTTATTTTGGATTGGGGGTGTTGGGGTTTTGGTGTATGAGGCTTTAGGATTTTTTGGTGTAAGGTGTTTAGGCTTTTGAGACGTAGGGTTTTGGAATTTTAGGGGATAAGGGTTTTGCGTTTTTTTGGGATGAGGTTTTAGGGTTTTATTAGTATGAGGGTTTAGGGTTTTTGGGATGGTGGGTTTAGGAAATTTAGGGGATAAGGGTTTAGGGTTGTTTGGCGGATGATGGTTTATTGTTTCTTGGGGATTAGGGTTTAGTTTGGTTTAGGATTAGGGTTTAGGGTTTTTCATCTAAGGGTTTACTATTTTTTTGCAGATGATGGTTTAGGGTTTTTGGGGCTCACTATTTCTTGTTTATTGAGGTTTGAGGTATCATTTTCTTTTGGGGTTTTGGGTTTAGGGTTTTTTTGGGATGAAGGTTATGGTTTAATTGGGTTGAGGGATTACTTTTTTTATGGCTGAGGGTTTATGGTTTTTAGAGAAAAGGGTATATTTATATTTTAGGCAGATCGTATATGGTTTTTTTGGGGGAAAGTGGGTTTAGGGTTTTTTATGTTTGTAGATATATGGGTTATTTGGGAATATTGTTAATGTTTTATGGGAGCTGATGATTTTTTTGTATTGGGTACTAAGGGTTTTAGGTTTTTTGGGGAAGAGGGTATTAGGAATTTTGGGGCTGGGGGTTTATATTTATTTCGGCATGAGGGTTTAGGGATTTTTGGGGCTGAAGGTTTAGGTGTTTTTATAAATATGTGTTTTTTGTTTTTTCTTCATATGATTTAGTGATTTTTCATGCTGAGGGTTTAGGATTTGTTGGGGCTATGTGAATTTGGTTTGGGGGGATGTGTTATTATGGTTTTTTAAATGTTATGAGGTTTTTTTGACGGTATAGGTTTTTAATGGTTGAGGATTGAGGGTTGTTTATTTGAGATGAGGGTTTATGG
Organism: Viscum album; assembly: GCA_963277665.1. NCBI lineage: Eukaryota > Viridiplantae > Streptophyta > Magnoliopsida > Santalales > Viscaceae > Viscum > Viscum album. The sequence goes on from OY728121.1 coordinate 1,066,015,245, forward strand.
TTTATTATGGATATGGGTTTAAATTTTGTTGTTGTAGAGGGTATGAGTTTTTTTTCGATGGAATAGTGTTTTTTATGGATGAGGGATTAGTGTATTTTGAGTTTCAGGGTTTTGGATTTCTATTTAATATTGGTTTAGGGGTTTTTTGATAGTGGGTTTTAGGTTTTTTATAGATGATGGTTTGGACTTTTTCAGGGATGAGGGATTAGTGTTTTGGGGATGATGGTTTCTGTGTTATTTTGGAAAATTATTTAGTGTATATTGTTGCAGAGGGATTAAGATTTTTTGGGAACTTGGTTTTATGGTTTTTTGGGGATGTGGGATTGGGATTAATTTAGGGTTTAGGGTTTAGGGTTTTTTGGGGATGAGGGTTTTGGTTTCATTTGAAGAAGGGTTGTGTGTTTTTAAATTTCAGTGAATAACTTTTTTCAGGGTTGAGGGTTTAGACTTTTCTAGGGATAGGAGTTTTGGGTTTTTTTATGTCAAGAGTTTTTTGTTTTTTGGAACTAAGGGTGGAGTGGTTTTTTAGTGTGGAGGGTTTAGTTTTTTTTTTGCATCTAAGGGATTAGGGTTTTATGGGGCTTGGATTTTTCGAGATTTCGGTTGATTATTTAGGTTTTTTGGGGAAAATGTTTCTATGATTTCATGGGGTTGAGGGTGTATATTATTTTGGGGTTGTTGGATTTTTGTTTTTATTAAGAGGGATTATTGTTTTTTAGGGAATTAGTTTTGGAGTTTTATAGGGATTATGGTTGGTTGTTTTCTAGGGCTTAACATTGGAGATTTTTTTAGGTTGAGGGTTGGGGGTTTTATGGGGTTAATGGATGGATTTTTTTGAGAATGTGGGATGGGTTTTTGGGTTTTTTTGGGTTGGTGATTTTTTGTGATGATGGATTAGGTTTTTTTGGGAACATAGTGTTAGGTGTTTTTTTATGGTGGAGGGTTCAGGGTTTTTTAGGGATAAGGGTTTTGGGTTTATTATAATGGACGGTTAAGGTTTATTTTGGGGGATGAGAGTAGAGGGGGTTTTAGAGATGATGGTTGATGGAATGTTCTGGCTGATGGTTGATAGTTTTTTGCGATTACTGTTCGGGGTTCTTTTGTGGATAATGTTGGGTGGTTTTTTTGGTGTTTACTTTTTAATTTTTTTTGGGATAAGTGTTGGAGTTTTTTTGGGGGATGAGGGTTTGGTGTTCTAAAGTAACATGTTTTGGGGTTTTTTAGGGACAATGGTTAGGATTTTTTGGGATGAAGGTTGGTGTGTTTGGGAACTAGGGCTGGAGGGTTTTGGGGTGGGTTATTTTTGTTTTTTTCTGCTGAGGGATGTAGGTTTTTGGTCTACATGTTGATTGTTTCATAGGATTGGTGGTTGAGGGTTTTTCAGGGTGAGGAATCAGGATTTTTAATGTCTACTAGTGGGAGGATTCATTGGGGATGAGAGTTGAGTATTTTTGGTGGGATGAGGGTTGGGGTTTTTTAGGGATAATTGTTATGTGATTTTGGGGAATGAGGGTTGAGGGTTTTTTGGGACTCATGGTGATGGTTTTTTGGGGATCAGGGTTGAGGGTTTTTTTAGGGATAATGGTTTATGGTATTTTGGGAATAAGAGTTATGGTTTTTGTGGGGCCTAGGGTTGAGGGTTTTTTGGGGCTGATTGATGGGGGTTAATTAGGGATGAGTGTTGAGGGTTTTGTGGGACACTATGATGGGGATTTGTCTTTTTTAGGGTTGAGGTATTTTTTTGTTCTCAGGGATAATGGTTTTTTGACACCAAGGGTATATGGTTTTTTAGGGTTAATGGTTGTTTTTTCTGAATGGGGTTTTATTGATTTTTTTGGGTTGAGGTTATTTTTCTTTTGGGGGATGATGGTTTTGTGTTTTGGGGTTGATAATTGGGGGTTTTTTGGGGATTGGGGTCTGGGTTTTCTAGGATGAGATTTTAGATTTTTGTAAGTATGAGGGTTGATGTTTTGTGGGGATAAGTGTTTAAGGTTTTATATGGTAAATGGTTGAGGATTTTCTAGGGCTAAGAAAATATAGTTTTCTACAAATAATTATTTAATGTTTTTTGGGGATGATTGATAAATGAATTTTTTGGAATGAGGGATTAAGAATTGGGGGATATGGGATTACAGTTTTTGGGGGTGAGGGTTTACTATATTAAGGGGTCTGGGAATAGAGTAATTGGAAACATAGGGATTATTATTTTTTGGGAAGTTGTTTTAGAGCTTTTTTGGGATTACTATTTAGGTATTTATGGGATGATGGATTATTGTTTTTTGGGGTTCTAGGATTTCAATTTTTTTGTTTATGTTTTTTGGGTTTTTTAGTTTGTGGGATTTTGGTTTTTTTAGGGTTTAGGGTTTACGGTTTTTTAGTGTAATAGATTTTGGATATCTAGAGACTGAGGTATTGGGTTTGTTTACTATATGAGGGTTATGTTTTTTTGTGACTACGGATTTAGGGATTCATATGGATGATGGTTTATGGTATTTTTTGGTTTTAGTTTTTAGGGTTTTTTATAGATTAGGGTTTAGGTTTTTTGTGGATATGGGGTCTACTATTTTATTGTGTTGAGGTTTGAGGGTATGTTGGGGTTAAGGGGGGTTTTATGAGGGTTTAGAATTATTTCAGAATAAGGATTTTCGGTTTTTGGGGGCCAAGTGATATGGTTTTTTGGGGATGATAGTTACCGATTGTATTAGGGCTATGTGTTTAGGGTTTTTTGCAACTAAGGTTTCAATGTTTTTTGTGTCTGAGGGGTTAGGGTTTTTTTGTTACCATTTAATCATTTTTTGGGGATGAGTTTTATGGTCATTTTTGAAATTATTTATGGTTTTGGAAGATATTTTAGGTTTTTTTAGGTTGAGAGTATGGTGTTTTTTGGGTGATTGTTAAGGATTATATAGGGATGAGGGTTTAGGTTTTTGGGGATGTTGGTTTATGTTTTTTAGAGAAGTGGGGATAGGTTCCTTTTAGTATTAGGGTTAATATTTTTTTAGGGATGGGGTTTGTGGGGTTTTTAGGGATTCTGGATTATGGTTTTTAGGGTTGGGGTTTAGGATGTTTTAGTGGTGATAGGTTACGGTTATTTGGGTTTGAGGGATTGTATTTTATTTTCGGTTTTGGTTTAGGGTTTTTTGGGGATGAGAGTTTAGTGTTCATGGATCTATGGTTTTTGGTTTTTTGGGATAGTGGTTTACTGTTTTTTGGCAATAAGTGTTTATGGATTTTTTTAGATTACAGTTTTTCGATTTTAAGGGGTATCTTTTCTGGGTTTTTTGGAAGAGTGTTTTGGGTTTTGGGGGAGGGGTTACTTAATATTTTTGTTTGTAATGATGGTTTATGGTATTTTGGTCATAGGTTTTATGGTTTTGTTAGGATAAGGGTATTTTGTTTTTATGATAAAGGATTAGGTTTTTTAGGGGATGAATATTTTCGATATTTTGGGCCTAATGTGTTTTAGTTTATGTTTGATTAGTGTTCAATGTTTTTTGGTAATGACTGATTATTTTTTGTTGTGTTTAGGGTTTTGGGTTCTTTAGGGCAAAGTGTTTTGGGTTTTCCTTGGGTAGAGAGTTTAGTTTTTTTATGGTTGTTGATTTACAGTTTTTTGGTAATAGGGATTATCATTATTTTTAAAAGTGGGTTTAGGGTTTTTCCATCTAATGGTTTAGGGATTTTTAGTGCTCAATTTTAGTGTTTTGGGGATGAAGTTTTAGTGTTTTTTTGGAGATGTTGGGTTTTTCAGTTTTTAGGGCCGATTTTTTAGTGTTTTTTACAAATGAAGTTTTATGGTATTTTTTGGATGTGGGATTAGGTTTGTTGAGCTCAGAGATTAGTGTTATTTGTGATAAGGATTTATATATATTTTCTGAGGTGGGTACTTATTTTCCGAGCTACGTTATTAGGTTTTTTCTGGATAAGGTATTTTTGTTTTTCTGGGATGATGATTTAGATGGTATATGAGTTTAAGCATTAATGGTTTTTCTGGACTATGGGTTTAATTTCTTTTAATGATTAAGATATTGGGATTTTGGGGATGATTGTTTATGGTTTTTTTGTGGATGATAGTTTATGTGTTTTTTGGCGATTAGGATCAGAGGGTTTTTTGGATGATCATATAGGGGTTTTGGGTGATGTTGGTTTAGTGTTTTTGGTTCTCATGGTATAGGTTATTTATTGGTTCAGATGGATTAGTTTTTTTTGGTTTAATGTTTTGGGTTTTTTTGTATGAGGGTTTGATGTTTTTTTTGGTTTGAGGGTATATGATATTTGGGGATGAGTGTTTAGGGTTTTTTGCAGTTTAGGGATAATCAATTATTGGGGCCATGTGTTTTTTGACTTTTGGGGATGATTTTTGTGGGTTGTGGGGGGTGAAGCTTTAGTGTTTTGGGGGGATAATGTTTTAGGTCTTTTGAACAAGATATTTAGAGTTTATAGGGTTGATGTTTTAATTTTTTTTAGGGATGAGTGGATTTTTATTTTTTGGGGCACTGTGTTTTTGTTTTTTTGGCGTAGAGGGTTTATGGTTTTTAAGGGATGAATATTTAGAGTTTTTGGGTGATGCATTATGGTTTTTCTTGGATTGAGGGTTTAGATTTTATTTCGTTGATGGTTTATGGTTTTTGGGGGCTGATGTTATATTGGTTTGTGGGTTGGAGAATTATGGTATTTTTGGGCCCATGATATAGTGTTTCTTTCAGTCTAAGGGTCTAGTTTTTTTGGGGGATGGGGGGTAGGGATTTATGGGTCTGTGGATTTAGGGTTTCTTGTCTCTATTGGTGATATGGACTACATTATTCGCAAGGATAATACCTTCTATCATGAGATGAATTTTATGCCAATTGTTATTCAAATTTGACCAAGACATACTTTATGGCATCCAACAAAATTTTGGGTAACAACGTTGTAATTTGGGACCAAAAATGAGATTGAGAAATGGAAATGGTTCCATATTCACTGAAGAAAATTAATAATGACTACAATCATTGATTGAAGAATCATTATGAAGTACTCTCTCTACATGAATCAGGGGGTCATTATTTATCATGACAATGTGTTGTTTGTTCTTTTTATGAGACCTTTGAGTGCCACTGTGCCATGTAATTTGATTTGGGTCATTATTCTCACTTTATATTTTCGTTTTATATTATTTTAAAATGTTTATAATAGTTCACATGAATTCTATAAATTTTGACTCTTGTGGGGAAACATGCTTGGTTTACCCTCTTCCCATTGCCCAGAATTAGGGGTACTTCTCCACTATTGGTGACCTAGTAATTATGCATGGAGAAACAATTGCAGGTTTAATTTTCATTAAAATATATAAATTCCACTATATTTATCTATTTTATCTTCCATTTATCATTTCAATCATTTGGTGATGCATCGGTTTGGAATCACATATGTGGTTACAAGGAGTATGTTCTGCCGCATTATTCAAATTAATATCTTGAAAAAATAAACCCTGACACCATATCTCACAAAATTGGATCTTATACTATTCCTTCTCAATGGAAAATATCAAATTCATAACTAAAATTTTAAATTACTCTAATTGGTGAACATGTTTCTCAACTGTTGATAGTTAGATGACCTCATTCCCCTCTCCCACATCATCACCACTGATGTGTATTTCCATGTAAAATGGGAATTCGTTAATATTTTATTAATATTTTTCAAAATGGTGATGATTGAAATGACTAAAAGATTGATATGAAAATAGTAACAAAAATAAAGAAATTTACAGATAATTAATGATCGAGATGCATGATTTTGGTGGGAGTTTGAATCAAAATGGTTTTATAGATATGATAAATTAATCAAAACTCTTATTCTCTTATATTAAATTTTCTTATGAGAAGAAGTGAAAGGTACCAATTATGAAATTTAATGATGATGTATTTTTTTTAAAATATGATGAAGAAGAAGGATGATGAATGGTGAGAAATAATACACTATGGGGATACGTTGAAAATTATTTTTGGAAGATGATTTATTTCGGAAGAATTAAAAAAAATGATATCTGATTCAGAATGAATACCTTGCGACAAGGACAAAAATTTTATAAAGAGTACATTCAGGAGTTCAATAATTTCATGATATGAAGTGATGATCCAGAATACAATGAAAAAATAATTAATCTTTTTTATTTGGACTAAATGGTCAATTTTTTCATTCTATGTAACTAAAACCATTCTGTTAAATTGATGTCATCTGAAATATATAAATCATAGTAGAAATGAAAAAAGCGGACAATGAGGGAACTAGCGCTCAGGAATAACAATAGTGGAAAATATCCTTATAAAGTATCTTCTTCTATTAAATCAACTGTTTGTGATATGAAATTTATAAGGAACAAGATGGGGTACAAAGGGAAAAAGAATCCTAGGGACAACCATTTGGAAAATCCCACTCCTTTGAATGTGGGAAATATAAGTTCATTAAATGTCATGGTTGTGGTCATTTTAAGTCCAATTTCACTTAAAATATAATATTTTTATAATGTATACCATGTAGATTGACAAGGAAATAAATGCAGTTGAAAATGATAGTGATGAATTAAAAAATGAAATCCATTATGTGGAAGAAGATTATGTGTGAAACATTCTAGTTTTATGAATAATTTTCTAGGCTCAAATCTACCATAAATTTGATCAATTAGAAAACATCTTCATAAATCATTGTACTTTAAATCATTTCGTTTCATTGGTAATTGTAGATAATGGATGTTGCAAATAAATTTCTTCCACATCAACGATAGTGAAATTGTAACTCACAATTCAGAATAATCACATATCATACAAACTATCATGGTTGAACAATGAGTCCACAAATTTGGTCAAAAAACGTTCTATTTTTATTTTTCACAAAAAAAATTATGTTCATGATGTATTGTGCATTCTCCTTAAAATGGATATCATTGACTTATTATTGGTTTCGTGTTGGAATTATGTTATGTAATTGAAATATGACTGGGGGAAGACCACATATTCTTATACATCTAGGGAATATAATATTAAAATTAATCCTTAAGAGACATACCATATTCTACATGATATTTCTCTTTCATAAGAGGCCAGTGGTAGCATATTCTTCAATAAAACACACGTGGAGTATTTAATACTTAAAAACTCTGGTTCTATCTCTAATTATTATGGAAAAGTCATTCAATGATGAGAAAATTTATCAAAAACATGTTGCTTATAAATATATGGAAGAATTTCATGTGGTTTTTCCTAATGATCTTCGAGGTGATTACAACCAATTATTGTCATTGAACATAATATTGATCTTGTATAAGGTTCAAATATTCCTAATAAACCATTATATCAATATTATCCCAATGAATAAAAGTAATTTTATAAGAATTTGGATGAATAAATGGATCTAGTAATTATAAAGCCATGCATGTTTACATGTTATATTCCAACATTATTGGTACTATAAAATTATATTACATATCATATGTGTATTTATTATAGAGCTATCAATAATATCACCCCCAAATAAAGGTATCCCATTCCAAAAATTGATGATAAGATTTATGAGTTAGATGATTCATCAATATTTTTAATGGACGGTATTCAGAGTGGATAACACCAAATTGGAATGAAGGAAGGAGACGAGTGAAAAAGGACATTCAAAAATAATGCCCGATTTTATAGTGGTTGTTCACACAATTCTGCCTCTCAAATTCTCATAGTACATTTAGGTGTCTCAGTAATGATGTTATGAATAAATATATTGAATTTTTTTTCATTTATCTAGATGTTTTTAATATTTACAAAAATAATATAAAGATGCATATGGATCATCATAGACTTGTATTTGGAATTATATGGGATAAAAAACCTATATAATATTTTTAAATCTGTGAGTATATATAAACAGAGTTGGAATTTTTTTAGAAATTTGGTATCCATGGATGAAATCATGGTGGAACATTCAATATTGGAAGAAATCATACCCCAAACACCACCAGATTTCATCATATATGTATGATGATTTCATGAATTGAAAATTGTAATTTTTGTATTGTTTCACATTTCAGCACAATCATGTAATCCATCACTTAATTCATATAACATATGAAATATCAGAATTCAAATGAAGAAAATGATGAAACTGAATTCATTAAGAAAGGATTATCATATGTAATAGTTTTGACATTACATAATTTTGATCATGTTGTTCAAGTGGAGTGTGACGCTTGTGATTCTAGTATTGGTGATATTTTCATCCATAGAATTATCACAATGCATATTATAGTGGGAAAAAGTATCTCCAGGTGCTACTACTCAATTATCTCCGCATGAAGTGGTTTAAATAATCAATCTAATCACCCCTATAGAATTTGGTAGTAGTTCACATGAAGTTCAAGTGAATATTTATTTGGATCATATGGAAAATTAGACAAATAAAATTCATGGATCTATCCAAATGTAAGAGCATGTTGGAACCATGATCTAAATTTCGAATAATGTTACTTAAATGAGTGGAAAAAATGTATAAATTGTTGATTTATTCAATTACTTCGGTGGTGTTTTCGGTAACATTTAATATTGTGGATTTATCTCAACACATCAGTGTTGGAGATGCTATGTATTTTGGGGGAAATCCTATCCAACTCGAGAAAAATGATATGGACCAGATTCAACCCCTGAAGGATAATTTTACATAAGAAAATAATTTGTTAAGATTAGATATTATTTGAATTAGATCATCCAAAATTTTCTTAATCCCCCACAATGGTGGAAACATTACCCCTATTCGGGGAACCAAAATGACCTATCCTCTTAGAAAATAATTTAATTCATAGAAGAACCTTAAAATGGAAAGATAACCTGGAGAGAAGAATCCTTATGAAGGAATATTGATACTTTAGTTTGTGAGGTCATTATTAGAACATGAATGTGTTTTTATGGTTTTATATAACCATTGAGTGCACCCATGCATTGTAAATTGAATTGGGTAATTATTCAACAATTTTTTTATTATCATAATAAAATATTTAACTCCATTTTAAATTGATAAATTTTAATACAATGATTTTAATGATTTTTTTGAATTTTTATCATTATCCACTTCCCGTTTCGTAGATTTATTGGTACATCTCCATTATTGGCCACCTTGTTTTCATTATTGATGAAAACATGGATGGTGGTGTTTCCTTAATGACATAGTGATACAGAAATATTTATCTATTCCATATTAACATACACAATTAATATATATGTAGATTCAATATTGGGGTTTGGGATTTTTGTGGTTGAGGGTTTAGGGTATGAGGGTATGAGGGTTTCGGGGTTTTTTGAGGCTAATGGTTTAGGGTTTATTAGGATAATGTTTTAAAGTTTTCTAGGTGTGAGGGTTTAGGATTTTGGGGTTGATGGTTTAGGGTTTTTTGGGGATGAGTATTTAGGGTTTCATGTGGTTGAGGGTTTTGGGTTTTGGGGGATGAGGGTTTAAATTTTTCTGGGAATGAGTGTTTATGGTTTTTTGATGATTAGGATTTTTTCTTTTTCAACAGTGATTACTATTTTTTGGGGTGATGGTTTAGTATTTTTTTTGTATTTAGGTAAATAAAATTTTTGGGTTTAGTGTTTTGTGATTTTGGGGGAAGTGGGTTAATGGTTTATTAGGGATGATGGTTTATGGTTTATTAGGGCTGAGTATTTAGGATTTTTTATGGCTCTATTATGATGTGTTTTTTGTAAGTGGGTCTACGGTTTTGGGATATGAGGTTGTATGGTTTTTTGGGGTTGAGTTTATTAGGTTTTTATGGCTTAGTGTGTAGAGGTTCTATGGTGTTTTAGGTATTAGTGTCCATGTTTTTTTTTCTGGGGGTCTAGGTTTTCTTGGGGATGCCGGTCATTAGTTTTTGGGGCTGAGGGTCATGTTAATTTTGTGAATCAGGATCCATGATTTTCTATGGGTGAGGGTATAGGCTGTTTTGGGAAAGAGGTTCTATGGTGTTTTGGGGTTGTGGGTCTTTGATTTATGTTAGTTGAGGGACTAGGCCGATGGTCTAGGGTTTTTTGGGTTTGAGGGTCTAGGTTTTTTAAGGAAGACGATCTAGTGTTTTTGGGGGTAGAAGATATAGAATATTTTTTGGGATAAGAGTCAAGGTATATTTGGATCTATGGGTCTAGGATTTTTAGGGAAGAGGGTCTAGAGTTTTTTTTGGTTGACCATATACGGTTTTGTGTGCTTAGCAGCTAGGGTTTTTTTGGGAACATTGACTATGGTATTTAGGGGATTGCAGTATAAGTTTATTTGGGGATGAGGGTCAAGGGTTTTTTATGGTTTAGGGTCAAGTTTATTTTTGTGGATGAGTGTCCAGAGTTTATTGGTTGTGAGGTTCTAGGATTTTTTGGGGTTGAGCATCATTTTTTTGGTGTTGACGGTATAGGGTTGTTATGGTTAGATGTTCTATGGTTTTTTGGGGATGAGGTTCAAGGGTTATTTGGGGAATACAGATGTAGTTCTTCAGGGAAATAAGGGACTAGAGTATTTTGGGGCTATAGGACTTGTGTTTTTTTCGGATTGAGGGTTTTGGGATTGAGTGCATAGGTTGGTTTGGGGAGAATGTCTAGGTTTTTCTGGGGTTGAATATTTATAGTTTTTGGGACTGTGGGATTAGGGTTTTTCGGGGGCTTGATGGATTTGATTTTTTTTCGGGATGATGGATAGGGGTTTTTAGGTCTAATAGTTGAGGATTTTTTGGGCAATGGGTGTCAGGGTTTTTAGGGATGATGGTTGGGTGTTTTTTGAGGATGGGAATTATTTGGGGGGATGTGGGTTGGGGGTTTGGGGATATGTTTTTTAGGGTTCATTGAAGATGAGGTCGATATAATTTTTTTCTATGGATTGGGTTTTTAGGAATTGAGGGATTCTTATTCTTTTAGGCTGAGGGTTGGATGTTTTTTATGAATGGGGGTTTTCTATATTTTTTTTCTAAGGGTTTGGGATTTTTCTTCTAAGGTTGGGGGTATTTTTTTATGAGAGTGGATTGATTTTGGGTAAGATGATTGGTGATTGGGGGTATTTTTGGGCTAGGTGTCTAGGGTTTTTTGGTTAGGGGGTTTAGGGTTTTTTTTGGATAAAAATTAAGGAATTGATGGGTTGAGGGTTTTGGGGTTTTGGGGAAGAGGTATTAGGGTTTGGGGGGATGGGGTCCTAGATTATTTTTAATGGGGGTTCTTGGGTTTTTTGGTTTGTGGGTTTATTGTTAATTGGTGATGAAGGATAAGGTATATTTTTATAGGATGATATACTGTTTTTTTTAGAAAAATGTTTTTAGTTTTTTTGGGATGGGTATTTAGGGTTTTTTTGGTGATGATGGATATGGTTGATTTGGAATGATGAATTTGCTTTTTTATATGGTATTTAAGAGTTTTTGTTGGATTATAGTTTCAGGTTCTATTGGGATTGATGGATTAGGGTTCTTCGAGTATGAGGGCAATGGTTTATGAGCCTAGGGTTTTAGGTTTTTTGGAGATGATGGTTTAGTAAATTTTTCAGATAAGGATTTAGTGTTTTGGGGGGATAATGTTTTACTGTCATCTATGGAAATGGTTTCAGGGTTGTTTGGGATAGAGGGTTTGGGTTTTTTAATTTTAATAGTTGAGGGTTTTTTAGAGGTGAGGGTTTAATTTTTCTTGGGGAAGGTGGTGTAAGATTTTATTGGGTTGAGGAAGTGGTATTTGATTTATCTAGGGATTATTATTGTGGGATTATATGGGATTATATTTTTGGTTTCGTTGTGGCTAAGTGTTTTGGGTTTTTTGATTTCAGGATTTATGTTTTTATAGGGATAAAAATTTTGGGTTTTCTGAATTATAGGGTTCAGTGTTGTTGGTGAAGATAGTTTAAGGTTATTTAGGGATGAGGGTTTTAAGATTTATGAGGTGGACAAATAAGAGTTTTTAGTAAATTCGGGATTCTTATTTTCATTAAAAGAAGGATTATGTAATTTTTGGATGAGGGTTTAGGGTTTTTGGGGGATGAGGTTTTACAATTTTCTAGGGAAGTGGATTTTGGGTTTTTGTAGCTAAGTGTTGAGGGATTTTAGGGGATGAGGTTTTTTATGGAAATGAGGGTTGAGGTTTTTTAGGGATTAGGTTGTAGAATATTATATGGATAAGTATTTAGGGTTTTTTAGGTCATGGGGTTAATTTTTTTTGAGGTTTCATGATTACAGTTTTATGCGATTGAGGGATTAATGTTTTCTCAAGCTGATGGATTTGGGTATCCTGAGGAGGAATATATTGTTTTCCCAAGATTTGGGTTTTGGGAAATCTCTAGTTCAGTGGTTAGGGATTTTTGGGGAATAAGTTTTTGGTCTTTATGGGGTAGAGGGTTTTGGATTTTCTTATTTACGGACATTAGTGATTTATGGGGATGACACTTGGGTTGTTGTTCATGGTTTTCGGGATTAAAGGTTCATGGTTTTTTTGTGCTATGGATTCATGGGTTTTTACGATTTAAGGGTTCAATATTTTTCGAGCTATTGGTTCAGGGTTTTTGATGATGAGGGTTCAGGATTTTGTGGGGCTATGGGTTCATGTATTTTTGGGACAATGTTTTATAGGTTTTCTAGGGATAAGGATTCCATGTTTTTTATTGATATGGTTTCATATTTTTTAGGGTCATATGGTTCATGTATTTTTTTGAAATATTTTTTAGTATTTTATGGGGATGAGGTTTCAGGGTTTTATGGGATTAGTGTTTTTTGTGGATGAGTGGTACGGGTTGTTTAGGACTAGTGTTCATGAATTTTTTCACCAAGGGTGATTGGGATATATTGGCTCAGAGTGATCAAATATATTTCCCACTTTTTGTTCTATATATTTAGGGGAAGAGGGTTTATGTATTTTCAGGTATAGGTATTATGGGTTTTTTGGGGTAAGGATATAATGTTTCTAATGTGAGGTTCTGGGTTTTTTTGGAGTGATTGTTCATGGTTTTTTGGGTTCAATGTTTTCTGAGGAAGTGGTTTTCGGGATTTTGGAACCCAGGTTTTAGGGAATTTTTGGGATTTGGATTAAGGGTATTTTTTGATTAAGGGTTAATATTATATTGGGGGTGACTGTTTGGTTTTTTTAGATACGTGCTCATGGTTTTTGGGGTAGTGGGTTTAGTGTTTTATGAGGATGATGGTTCAATTTTTTTTGGTTGATGGTTCAGTGTTTTTGGGGGATGATGATTGGGTTTTTATTATATATTATGGTTCTAGATTATTGGTTCTAATGATTTACTTTTTTTGGAATGAGAGAATATGGTTTGTGGTTCTAGGTTTTGTGGATTTTGGGGAATTATTTTTAATGGTTTTATATAGATTAGGGTTGCTTATTTTATATGGATATGTTTTTAGGGTATTGGGTATGTGGGTGGAGGGTTCTTTTGGGTGGAGGGTTTATGTTTTTTTGGAAATATAGTTTCATAGTTTTTTAACTAAGCGATTAGGGTTATTTGGGGATAAGGATTTATGGTTTTTTCATAGAGGTCTAGGTGAATTTTGGGGAAGGCCGTTTTAGGTTATTTGGGGTTGAGAATTGGGTGTTTTTTAGTACATTGTGTTGAGGGGTTTTGTGTCTATAGGTTTATTGCTTCTTTGGTCTTCGGGGTGAGGGTTTTTGTGGGTTGAGTGTGTATTGTTTATTAGGTCTTAGGGTAGAGTTTTTTTTGGGGCCTAAGTGTTTGTGGTTTTTTTGTGGATGATGGTTGATGGTTATTTGCGAATGATGATTGTGGGTTTTTTTTGGGGATGGTATAAAATATTGTGTAGAGGGAGGGGGGTTATGATTTTTTGGGGATTAGGATGAGTTTTTTTTCCAATGGTGGTTTACAGTTTTTGCAGGATGATAATTTTGGGTTTTTTTAGATGAGGGATGTAACACCCCGAGATTTTATGAAAAATATTCATTTTAATTTCATTAATGTATTGTGTTGTACGCTACACCAAAAGGATCTAGCACAACATGCATCCTTGACTTGACTTTCATTACATGCAATTGCGACCTTCCTCGATAGCGTGTGTAGTACGCAATAACGAGTTTCACTAAACAACAATATACTACTAAAATATTATTAAAACTAGCTGTTACGAATAGTAATAACCACTTTTTGAAATTTTGTAAATTTTATTTTTAAAAATGGACTTCATTTTTGGATTCGGAATATCGAAATTAGCTTAGGGTGAAATTTTGGTACTTTTCGGATATATTTCATTTGCTAAAGAATAGTGAAAATTACTAAATTTAAATTAAAAACAACCATTTTAATTGAAATAATTAATAGTGATAAGTTATTAATTTTAGTGGTTTTAAAGTATATTTAGAATATATTTTTACAATTTAATACAATGTTTGACATTGGATATAATTTCACATTTAAACCAGACATAAACAAGTGTCAATCATTTGATAGTTATTATCTTTTAAGAACACGCTATTTGTTTTGATGACGAAAATTAATTTTTAAATTAAGTAATGAAACTGATATGTTTTGAATTTGGTAAAATAGACATCATTTTTCAGTTCATAATATCACATATAGCTTAGGCTGATTTTTTGGTATTTTTCTGGAAACTTTCATTTTTTTTGATGAATAGTGAAACCACTAAGTGGTAGTTAAAAAAATGAATTTTTCATAAAACTTAATTTTACCGCTTCTGTGAGTGAAATTTCAAAAATCCGAGGGACACGGTTGATGTCAGTAAGTAAAATGTGGTTCAATGTGATGAAAATATTTTTTGGTGAATAGTAACTTTTTACTTTTTTTTAACATGGTTAAAAGTATATAGGGTAGATAAGGGTAAAAATGATATTATTATTACCCTAACACATGTCCTAATTCTATTGGATAAGTGTAATTCGACCAAAAACAATATTAGGAATAAAATATGACCATTTAGGACCACTTGGATTAGATTAGGACATTAATTATTAATTTATTTAAAGAAGGGTTAAAATAGTTAAAATCAAAGTTTAATTAGAAAGTCATTTTTAATATAGGGTTATAAATAAGATAAATTCAACTATAAATATTCATTAGAAAGATAACATGATTTCCTACATAATTCTATATTATTCGTAATTTTTAGACATTAAATAATTTAATTTATTTATTACAAAAAGATGATGCAGTAATTATCTTATTAAGGAAAATTGACATAATTAATGTTATAAATACCCAAATAAATGTAATTTGAGACTTTTTATGAATTAAAAAAAATTTCTAGGTTAATATGACATGTTAGTATTGATATAATTAACATTTTTCGAATTAATCAATCTGTTATGATTTTTACAAAAATCAATTACTAAATAGTGTCAAAATTGACATAAAATAGTTTTTAAAACAAATATTATATTATTAATTGTTATTTTATTCCCAAAAATATAAGGATCTGCCAAATGACTTATATAAGGTTATATATATTAATTATAAACAACTTGGGGTTCTTTTGGCTTCTTATAATATGTTTATTAACCTTATAGTGTAAGAACACAAAAAGACATGGTAAAAGTAAAATTAACTAACTTAATGTTATATGTAACTGATAAGTTTAAAATAGGAACCTAAAATTTTCTAAATTCTATTTTATGAGATTATTTCAACCCATACCCACCATAGATTCGAAATAAATCAATTTGGAGCTATTTATAACCTAATTTGGATTTATAATAAAATAATATTTTTAGTTATACCAAAGGTGCCCCTCTCCTCCCTTATAAAAGGGCACATCCTCCCTCTCTTCCTCACACCACTTTGATCCTTCAAGATCAGCCAAAACCTGACAAATTATCTTCTCCACTTCACTAGCAACATCCTAGAGGTCCTGGTCTTCTTAAACGAGCAATTTTAGTGGCCTAAGAGGAGTACTCAAAGAGGCGCTTCAACGAAGAGGTAATGTCCGTTACCGATTCTTTAAACCTTATTTATTCTTACACTTCTTCTTCTTAGGTTGTTTCATTATGAAGTAATAACATCAGTATCACTCATATACTGATATTTTAATATAAGTATTAAACAACCCAATTTCACCACTTATCCATCCTACGGAAAACGAAATCACCGCGCGTTCGTACGTACGGAATACCGTCTCCACGCCGTGGTGTAATCTATTTTCCACCACCACCTTACTTGGATGGGTATAATGGTGTACATAATTACAATATATGATTATTGTAAATTGATATTGATTCTGAAATAGTATACATACACTCCAATACAATTCCACGATCATGAGAACGATATCATATCTCATGCGTACGTACGGGCTACCGTCTCCACGACGGGATAAGATTCATTCTCCACATTAACCATTCATTAATGATTATAAAGTATATATAATAAGTAATCATGAAATATATGACATAATAATGATACTGGATTTATGTGTATATATATGTATGTCGTCTACTTAATTCCATTCAACTCAATAAGGAAACGAAAACAGTGTTCCTGCGTACGTACGGCCTACCGTCTCCATGAACGGTGTATTTCATTCCATTTACTGATCTATTATATATATATATGTATATTCTGAATATATATTATATATAAATAATGTTTTATATTTTATAATTAATTAATCATGATCTAAGTAATCATATGAATAATTACAATTCAAAACACAGACGACAAATGAAACGATTTTACCCAAAACGCTCTTTAACATGGAATTTACAAAAGAACGTGTAATATAAAGTCATAAGTGAACCATATATCATATCATAACAATGAGTATGATTCTGGAATAAGTCAATGAAATTATTTAAATCATTATACAGGAGGTTCGGATACTTACGAAGCAAATCGGACCTAAGGTAAGGGAAAATATCACAATCTCATTTTTATCCGAGATTACTTATTCGTAAGTATTTACTAGGGTTATTGCTATCATCCATGTCCATATTTTATAAAAGTGTATTCATGTATTTTTAAATTACTTTTATTCCCATTTTTACTTTTACCCCATGGTATGGAAGGAATCATTCTTTTTTTCCCTATGAGGTACTTTTTTTACTTTTCCGACAAAAGTACAAGAAGAATGTTTTTTTAACTTATACGACACGAACAGATTTTTACAGTTTTATAAAGAATTATTTTCATGATGCTTCATAAAAATATTTCATGACTATTTTCAACAAAATCTCTTTCTTTTAAAATAGCATGATGTTTTGTGAAAAGAAATTGATTTTGAAGAAGAAAGGATATTTTCCTCAAGAATTCATTTCAAGTGTTTTATCAAAACCTTTTTCCATATAAGATGACATTATTTCATATGTGTATGTTTCAAGTATAAAGTATCTATGATTTACATGGTTTCACTTTTATTATTATGAAATGATATCCATTTCTTTTATATGGATTATGTGATTATGGGATGATGTTTATGAAACCGATTTTATTTATTGGGTTACTATGAATGATGTATGTTTATTTTGTGGCACAAGTAAGAATGATTTCATTATGAGATGGGTGGGACCTATATCTACCACCAATGCATTGGGTAAAGATTTATATCTCATGATATAGAAAAGGCTGGAACGACAAGTTGAACCGGTTCAGTCATACAGGACTGGAACGAGGAGTGAACTCGATTCAGAAAGGGACTTTGTCCACTAAGATGGTCTTGGAAGCAAAGCCTTGGCTACTATGGAAATCATATCATGTACTTAATGGTTTCCACAATTACATGTTTTATTCCCATGCTATTTTATCATTCGTAATGTTTCTTTATGATATATGCCTTACGTACTTCAATGATTTGTGTCATTTCTCAAGATTTTGATGTTTAAACATTATGTTCATGTTTTTAAGTTCAAATGTATATGGTATGTTTTATTTTATCCATGCTTACCCTTACTGAGCATTTGTGCTCACCATTTTTATGTTTTCTTTTCCCCAGGATATAAAGAAAGGTTTTAGGTAAGAAAAAAAATGGAAGATCTTTATGGGAGATGTTGAAGATATTTCACCACGATTAGAAGATTACATTCCAAGTTTCCAAAGACACTAAACTATTACGGTCCTTTTGTGTCAGTTTTTGTTATGTATTAAGTATTCCGCTAAAGTAATGTAACGTCCATGTACTTAAAGCTTTGGGTCTCTATAGTTGGTATTAGAGGAAAAGTTTAGTCAACCTTTGGAAACTCGGATGCGAAAACGTTAGTGAGATCCCTAGAGATATTTCTATGGTATGTCTAGGGATGTCCCTAAGGATAATTATACGTATAGGATATAGTCCTAGAACTGTGGTAATGATATTAGATTAAACCAAAGATGTTAGATATTGAAGTTACTCCCCCTTTATTATGATTTTTCCCTCTCACACTATTATTTTTGTGTTTTAGAAAATGGCTAGAAACAAGATGAATCACGATAATGGAGGATATGATGGACAATGGAATGATATTCTTCATGAGAAACCAAATGAAATGGGATTTGGAAGTCCAAACATCATTATTACGCCGAATCAGCAATCTCATAATATGATCAATAAAGTGAAATTTGGTAAGTTTCCTGACTCTGCTAATAAGAGAAAGATGCAGTTTCATGATGATCATAGAGGAAAGAAAGTTCAGTTTCCCCTATGTAAATCATGTGGGAAGAGTCATCAAGGAGAATGTTTAAAAGGAACTGGAATATGATTTGGGTGTGGAAAAGAAGGACACAAAGCCATTATGTGAAAAGGAAAAGGTTCAGTTAACACTAAGGATGAGGTTAATGGTATTGCTACGACATCAACAACGGTTAAATGTTTTAAATGTGGAATGTAAGGGCATTATGCAAACCAATGCCCTAAGGGAAAGTCTCATGAAGAGAATCAGTATGCTCGTATCGGTAGTATTTATGTTGATGATGATGAAGAGACTACAAATGATATGTGAGATGAAAGAATTGTTGATGCTCAGTCAATAGTTTAAGAATGTAGTGGAATGATTACATGTTTATCATGTGTAATGTTGAATAAGTAATCTCATGGTACTATGGAATAAAGAGACATCTAAGGATTGTTACATTGTTGTCTTTCCTTGAGTTTTGAAAGTGTATGATTAATGGTACCAGTATCCATGAATGGTTATTCAAATATTTTTGGAATGTAGATGATATGCGCATAATGAAGGGATAAGGAGAAAATTAAATGTTTGATAGTATTCATGAGCTCATGACTGATATAAGGAGAAGGTTATATCATGGTTTGAGTATATAGAATTTTTGGATTTTGGTATGTGGAAAGAGTTATCTTTTGACAGCATTCATGTTTTCACTAAGGTTTAATGGGTATTAATTTTTTCAAGAGAATACATGATTAAGGTATTCACATGATTGGAATGTGACCAACAAGATATATGGGGATAAATGATGGTATTCACATGCTTGGTTGATGACATTTCAAGTAATCGATTTCTTTATACTTTGAACTTGGACTGAAGTATTTTAGATATGCCTAAAGATTGGAATGGATTATGTTAGAAATAAGTTAGTATTGTTTAAAGATAGAATTTTTTTTGATATTATTTATGGGATGTTATAGTAATGTAGTTTTAGAAAAAGGACAACCTGCAGGACGGGCGACAACCCATCGCGTTAGACAAGGCAGTGGGAATCGAACCCACTATCGAAATGCGACTGGCCTTTATCGCCTACCACTGGCGTACAGGAAGTCCCTGTTTAGTAGATACTAGTTTTATTATATTAATTAGTATGATATATGAAGTATAAGTCCATTTTAGGAACCATATATGATTAATCTCACTATAGATGGACTTATGTATTTTTGATAACTTTTATAAACTATTGTTTGAGACAGATGGAATGACCCATCATTCTATCACATGATCTTCTAACACATCACGAATAACAAATTCAACTTCATTTCGTTAAGGGATGAAGTGGAAATTGTTCAATTAACAAACAATAGTGAGATAGTACCAAAATCATGTAAGTATTTCTTTTAATTCATCAACTATAAGGAAATGATCTTGAAAACCAAAAATGTTGTCCTAGTGCCCTTATATCTGATGAATTAGATGGTACCTTAGATCATCACAAATCTATGGATTTGTGATTGCTGGATTTTCCATAGCCATGTTCTCTACCACTCTCCATCAGAACATAATGGTTAGATTTCTCTTCCATATCCATATTTTAATCTATGTGGAAACCCAGTGATTAGTTTATTTGGGTAACTCTTACGTTTCATACTTTTGTTTTTAAAGATTGGTTTTGGTATTCCATTTTACGATGGGGGTTTCTATTAAAGAAAATTTCTAGGAGTAAACCATTTATAACCCTAACGAATTTTGAGGGAGAAATTCATTTTAAGGGGGGTAGAATGTAACACCCCGAGATTTTAGGAAAAATATTCTTTTTAATTTTATTAATGTCTTGTGTTGTATGCTACACCAAAAGGAGCTTTCGCAACATGCATCCTTGACTTGCCTTGCATTACACGCAATCACGACCTTCCTCTATAGCATGTGTAGTACGCAATAATGAGTTTCACTAAACAACAATATGCAATTAAAATATTATTAAAACTAGCTGTTATGAATAGTAATAACCAATTTTTGAAATTTTGAAAATTATATTATTAAAAATGGACTTCATTTTTGGATTCGGAATATCGAAATTAGCTTAGGGAGAAATTTTCGTACTTTTCGGATAACTTTCATTTTCTGATGAATAGTGAAAATTACTAAATTTTAATTAAAAACAACCTTTTTAATCGAAATAATTAATAGTGATAAATTATTAATTTTAGTGGATTTAAAGTAAATTTAGAATATATTTTTACAATTTAATACAATGTTGGTCATTGGATGTAATTTCACATTTAAACCAGAAATAAACAAGTGTCAATCTTTTGATAGTTATTATCTCTTAAGAACACGCTATTTGTTTTGACGACAGAAATTAATTTTTAAATTAAGTAATGCAACTGATATGTTTTGAATTTGGTAAAATAGACATCATTTTTCAGTTCATAATATCAAATATAGCTTAGGCCGAATTTTTGGTATTTTTCTAGAAACATTCATTTTTTTGGTGAATAGTGAAACCACTAAATGGTAGTTAAAAAAATGAATTTTTCATAAAACTTAATTTTACCGGTTCTGTGAGTGGAATTTCCAAAATCCAAGAGACACGGTTGATGTCAGTAAGTAAAATGTGGTTCAATGAGATGAAAATAATGTTCGGTGAATAGTAACTTTTTACTTTTTTTACCACGGTTAAAAGTAAATAGGGTAATTAAGGGTAAAAATGATATTATTATTACCCTAACACATTTCCTAATTCTATTGGATAAGTTTAATTCGACTGAAAACAAACTTAAGAAGAAAATATGACCATTTAGGCCCACTTGGATTAGATTATGTCATTTATTATTAATTTATTTAAAGAAGGGTTAAAATAGTTAAAATCAAAGTTTAATAAAAAAAATCATATTTAATATAGGGTTATACATAATATAAATTCGACTATAAATATTCATTAGAAAGATAAAAATATTTCCTACATAATGGAATTTTATTTGTAATTTTTATTCATTAAATAATTTAATTTATTTATGACACAACGATGATGTTGTAATTATCTTATTAATGAAATATTGACATAATTGATGTTATAAATACCAAAATAAATGTAATTTGAGACTTTTTATGAATTCCACTAATTTTATAGGTTACTATGACATGTTAGTATTGATATAATTAACTTTTTTCAAACTAATCAGTCTGTTATGATTTTCAAAAAAATCAATTACAAAATAGTGTCAAAATTGACATAAAATAGTTTTTAAAACAAATATTATATTATTAATTGTTATTTTATTCCTAAAAATATAAGGTTCAGCCCAATGACTTAGATAAGGTTATATATATTAATAATAAACAACTTGGGGTTCGTTTGGCTTCTTATAGTATGTTTATTAACCTTATAGTGTAAGAACACAAAAAGACACGGTAAAAGTAAAATTATCTAACTTAATGTTAAATCTAAATAATAAGGATAAAATAGGAAACTAAACTTGTCTAAATTCTATTGGAAGAGTGGATTTCGACCCTTACCCACCTTTGCTTCGAAATAAATCAATTTGGAGCTATTTAAAACCGAATTAGGCTTTATAGTAAAATAATATTTTTAGTTATACCAAAGGTGCCCCTCTCCTCCCTTATAAAAGGGCACCTCCTCCCTCTCTTCCTCACACTACATTGAGCCTTCAAACTCATCCAAACCCTGAAAAATTCTCTTCTCCACTTCCCTAGAAACATCCTAGAGGTCCTGGTCTTCTTCAAAGAGCAGTTTTAGTGCCCTAAAAGGCGGACTCAAAGAGGCGCTTCAAAGAAGAGGTAATGTCTGTTACCGATTATTTCAATTTTATTTCTTCTTCCACTTATTAATCATAGGTTGTTTAATTATGAAGTAATAACATCAGTATCACTCGTATACAGATATGTTATTATAAGTATTAAAAAACCCTATTTTATCATCTATCCATCCTACGGAAAAAGAAATCACTGCGTGTGCGTACGTACGGAATATCGTCTCCACGCCGTAGTGTAATCTATTTTCCACCACCACCTTAATTGGATGGGTATAATGGTGTACATAATTACAATATATGATTATTTTAAAGTGATACTAATTCTGAAATAGTATACATACACTCCAATACAATTCCGCGATCATGAGAACGATATCATCGCTCATGCGTACGTACGGACTACCGTCTCCACAACGCGATGAGATTCATTTTCCACATTAACAATTCATGAATGATTATAAAGTATATATAATAAGTAATCATGAAATATATGAATTAATATTGATACTGTATTTATGTGTATATATATGTATGTCGTCTACTTATTTCCATTCAACTCAATAAGGAAACAAAAACAGCGTTCATGCGTACGCACGGCCTACCGTCTCCATGAACGGTGTATTTCGTTCCATTTACTGATCTATTATATATATGAATATTCTGAATATATATTATATATAAATCATGTTTTATATTCTGGAATTAAGTAATCATGATCTAAGTAATCATATGAATAATTACAAGTCAAAACATGGACGACAAATGAAGCGATTTTACCCAAAACGTTCTTTAACATGGAATTTACAAAACATGGGTAATATAAAGTCATAAGTGAAACATATATGATATCATAACAATGATTATGATTCTGGAATAAGTCAGTGACATTATTTAAATCAATATACAGGAGGTTCGGACACTTACGAAGCAAATTGGACCTAAGGTAAGGGAAAATATCACAATCTCATTTTTATCCGAGATTACTTATTCGTAAGTATTTACTGGGGTTATTGCTATCATCCATGTCTATGTTTTATAAAAGTGTATTCATGAATGTTTAAATTCCTTTTATACCCATTTTGACTTTCACCCCATGGTAAGGAAGGAATCATTCTTTTGTTTACCCTAGGAGGTAATTTTTTATCTTTTCCGACAAAAGTATAAGAAGAAAGTTTTTTTAATTTATACGGCACGAACATATTTTTACAATTTTATAAAGACTTATTTTCATGATGCTTCCTAAAAATATTTCATGACTATTTTAAACAAAATCTCTTTCTTTTAAAATAGCATGACGTTTTGTGAAATGAAATTGATTTTGAAGAAGAAAGGTTATTTTCCTCAAGAATTCATTTCAAGTGTTTTATCAAAACCTTTTTCCATCTATGATGACATTATTTCATATGTGTATGTTTCAAGTATAAAGTATCTATGATTTACATGGTTTCAATTTTCTTATTATGAAATGATATCCATTTCTTTTATATGGATTATGTGATTATGGGATGATGTTTATGAAACCCATTTTATTTATTGGGTTACTATGAATGATGTATGTTTATTTTGTGGCACAAGTAATAATGATTTAATTATGAGATGGGTGGGACCTATATCTCCCTCCAATGCATTGGGTAAAGATTTATATCTCATGAGATAGACATGGCTGGAACGGCAAGTTAAACTGGTTCAGTAATACAGGACCGGAACGAAGAGTGAATGCGATTCAAAAAGGGACTTTGTCCACTAAGATGGTCTTGGAAGCAATGACTTGGATACTATGGAAATCATATCATGTGCTTAATGGTTTCCGCAATTACATATTTTATTCCCATGCTATTTTATCTTTCTAAATGTTTCTTTATGATCTATTCCTTACGTACATCCATTTTTTGTGTCATTTCTCAAGCTTTTGATGTTTAAACATTATGTTCATGTTTTTAAGTTCAAATGTATATGGTATGTTTGATTTTATCCATGTTAACCCTTACTGAGCATTTGAGCTCACCCTTTTTATGTTTTCTTTTACCCAGTTTATAAAGAATGGTTTTAGGGAAGAAAAAAAGGATGATCATTATGGGAGATGTTGAAGATCTTTCACCACGATTAGAAGATTACGTTCCAAGTTTCCAAAGACAATAAACTATTACGGTACTTTTTTGTCTGTTTTTGTTATGAATTAAGCATTCCGCTAAAGTAATGTAATGTCCATCTATATCAAGCTTTGGGTCTCTATAAGGGATGAGGGTCTTCTGGGGATGAGGGTTAAGGGGTTTTTGGAACTAAGTGTTGAACAAATTTTATGGATGAGGATTGAGGTTTTTTGGGGGATTATGCATTTTTTTGGGGGGAAAGAGTTTAGGGTTTCTAGTTTATATGGTTTATCATTTATTGTGATCAGGGTTATGCTTTTCTTACCCATGACATTAGGGTTTTTTGGGTCTATGGTTTTATGGATTTTTGGGTTAGGTTAGATGGTGTTCTTGGGGATAGTGGTTGACATTATTTGGGGGATATAGGTTGAGTATATTCATATGATGAGGGATTTATGTTTATTTGGGGTGTGATTTTAGGGTTTTTTGGGGCTTAGGGTTGAGTGTTTTCTAGGGTTGAGGGTTTGTGGTTTTTTGGGGATGAGAATTTGGTGTTTTTTTAATGGGGGTTTATGGTTTGTTTGGGATTACAGTTTAGGGTTTATTATTGATGAGTTTTGATGGTTATTTGTTGATGATAGTAGAATTTTTTTGGATGAGTGTTTTGGTTTTTTAGGCGATGGATTAGGGGGTTGTTTTAGATTAGGGTTTTGGGTGTTTGGGGATGAGGTTTTAGGGAATATTTGGGATGAGGGTTTAGTTTTTTTATGGTATAAGGTTTTTGGGTGATTTGGGAATGAGGATTTAGGAATTTTTATTGATCATGGTTTAGGATAATCATTTACTAAGGGTTGAGGGTTCTTTGGGACTTAGTGTTTATGATTTTTTTTGGGATGAGGTTTGAGGTTTTTTTGGACATTGTTTTCAGAATTTTTTTTGGTCGAGGGTTTCGTAGGGATAAGGTTTGAGTATTATTTTAGGCTGAGGGATTATTTTTTTGTGCTTATTGTTGAGTGTTTTTTTGGGACGAGGTTTTATGGATTTTTGGGGATGAAGGTTTAATGTTTTTTTGGATGATGGTTGAGAGTTATTTTTTATGATGGTCTATTATTTTAATTGTTAAATTTCTTTGTTTTCTTTGGTTAAATAGTTTTATTATTTTTTTAGAATAATGTTTTATGGATTTTTTGTATGAGTGTTGTAGTCTTTTCGGGCAAGGTAGAGGGGTTTTGGGGGTTGATGATTTTTTGGGGTGGGCAGACAGTTTTTTGGGGTTGAGGATTTATTGGTTTTTATTGATACTTTATTATTGTTTTGGGGGTTGGGGTATTGTTTTTTTTCGGACATAGGGATTAGAGTTTTTTGGGGATGCGGTTTTTGTTTGTTTTGGAGCGTTTGGATTGTTATTTTTGGTGGGTGATAATTGGGAATTTTTGGTGCTACGGGATGAGGGATTCTTAGCGGTGAGGGTTGAGGATTTTTTTGGGTTAACGTTTGTGGGATTTTTATGGTTGTGGATTTTTTGGGGCTGAGGGTTGATGATTTTTTGGGGTTTATGTTGGAGGTTTTTTTAAGGATGAGGGTTGAGATTTTTTTAAAGGGTTTTATATTATTTTATGATGCGGGTTTAATATTTTTTGGGGATTAGAGTTTAAGGATTTCTAGGGATGAAGGATGAGGGTTTTCTGAAGCTATGGGTTGAGGATATTATATGGTTGATGTTTTATGTAATTTTGGGGATGAAGTTTGAGGGTTTTGGGGATGTGGGTTAATGTTTGACTTTGCTAAGGTTTGATGGGGTTTTTGGGAAAATGGGTTTAGGTTTCTTTTGGGTAGAGGGTGTAGGGTCATTGGATTTTAGGGTCAGGGGTTTTTTAGGTCATAGTGTTCAGGGTCATTGGGGCTGAGGGTTTCAGATTTTTTTTTATGATGGTCTATGGTTTGTTAATGTTGGGTTTAGGGTTATTTAGTGATGAGGTTTTAGAGTTTTTTTTTGGTAGATAGTGTATTTTTTTTCATGGATTGGTTTTTAGGGTTTTTTGGACAAACGAATGAGGTTTTTTAGGATTGTGGGATGTTGGTTTTCTAATGATGTGGAATGATAATGTTTTGAGTATATGGTTTTATGATTTTTTAGGGGTAATGTTTTTTTGTGTTTTGAGGATTAGGGTTTTGGGGGGCTATGGTTTGATGGTTATTTGGGGTAGTAGGTTATCATATTTTTGGGGCTAATGTTTTAGGGTTTTTTGGGGATTGGTGTTTAGGGATTGACTGATATGATGGTTTACTGGTTATTTAGGGATACGGGTTTACTGTTTTTTGGGGAATAGGTTTTAGTGTTTTGGGAAGATAAGGTTAAGTGTATATTGGGGCTAGGTGTTATGTTTTTTTGGGGAAATGAGTTGGAATGTTATTTCGGTTTAGAGTGGAAATTTTTTATTCGGATAAGGTTTTAGGGTTGTTTGGGTCTTGAGTTAATGGTTTTTTGGGGAAGATGGTTTTTATATTTTTTGGGGTGAGATTTGAGGGTTTTTGGGGGAAGCGTTTTTTTGGTTTTTTGCGGATTATGGATAAGGTATTTTTGTAAATGAGGGTAGAGGGTTATTTCGGGATGAGGGTTTTGGAATTTTGCGAGTTAGTGCTTTAGGGTTTCCTAGGTATGGGGATATAGTGTTTTTTTTTTCAGGATGAGGAATTTTGTTTTTTTGGGGATGGGGTTCAATGATTTATAAGGGATGATTATTTATGGTTTCCTATGGAATAGGGTTTATTGTATATCAGGATGACGGTTTAGGGCTTTTTATAATGGTTGAGGGTTTTTTGGGACATATGTTTTTTAATTTTGTGGTGCTAAGGATCAAGAAATTATTTGGACATAGGATTTTGGGTTTTATGTGGTTGAGGTTAGAGGGTTTTTAGGGGATCATCATTGAGGGTTTTTTGGTACTGAGGGTTGAATATTTTTTAGAGCTTAGGTTTGAGGGTTTTTTTGGGTAGAGGGTTTATGGATTTATGGGGAAGACTGATTAGGGTTTTTCAGGGATGTGGTTTGAGGGTAATTTGGGGCTGAGAGGATAGAGTTTTATGGGGATATGTGTATATATATTTTTTGAAGATGAGGGTTTTTTTGAAGGATGAGGCATTAGTGTATTTTTAGATGATGATTACAAGGTTTGTGGGGATGATGGATGATGGTATTTTGGGGATGAGAGTATTGAGTTTTCTAGGATTGATGTTTTTGAATTCTTTTTTGGAAGAGGGTTTATGGTATTTAATAGCTGAGGAGTTGATTTTTTATGGGAATAGGTTTTATGGTGTTTTTAGTGACGATGATTTAGCATTTTGGGGGGGCCAATGGTTTATGTTTTTTTTGGGGGTTGAGGGATGATGTTTTTTTGGGCTCTCGGTTGAGGGTTTTTTCAGAACGAGGTTTGAGGCTTTTTTCGGGATGATTTTTGAGGGTGTTTTGGGGAAACTGGTTTAGGATTTACTAGGGGTGAGGTTTTAGGGGTTTAAGGGCACCTCTGTTTGGGTTTTTTTGCAACCAAGGGTGTACAATTTTTGGGGATAAGGGTTTATGGTTATCTAGGGATGAGAGTTTAGGATTTTTTTTAGTGAGGGTGTCATTTTTTGGGGTGAGGGTTTATGTATTTTTGGCCATGATTTAGGAGGGTATTTTGGGTGGTTGGTTTAGTGTTTTTTGTGGTCAAGGAATAACAGCTTTTTTTTGGAATTGAAGGTGATTGTTTTTTTAGGGTGAGGTTTGAAGGATTTTTCGGTTTGACTATGTAGAATTCTTGGGGATAAATACTTACAGGTTTTTGATATGAGAGTTTGGGGTTTGGGGATTTTTCAGGATATGGGATTAGGTACTTTCGGGATACGGGTACAATCTTTTTTAGAGATAATGATTTTTTGGTTTTATGGATGATCATTTAGGTTGTTTTGGGGGTGGTTGTTTAATGTTTTTTTCCTAAGGGTTGATTGGTTTTTTATGGGAAAGGGTTGAGGGTTTAATGGGGTTGAGGTTTGAGTGATTTTTGGGGATGTGGATTTATGGTTTTTGAGTCTGATTATTTATGGTTATTTTTGGATGAGGGTTGAGGGTTATTTGGGGATGAGGGTTGACATTTTATAATTTTCTAGGGTTGAGAGTTTATTGTTTTTTGGGATTACTATTTTTATTGGGGGATGATGGTTATTGGATTTTGGGTCAGTGGTTGTAGTTTTATTGGGGTTGAGTGTTGACAGATTTATAGGGATTGGAATTGAGTGTTTTTGTGGGCTGAGTATTAAAGGTTTTTTGGGTATTATAGTTTATGCTTATTGGGGGATAATTTTATATGTTTTATATGGCATAAGGGCATATGTTATTTTAGGGATGGAGATTTTTGGTTTTTGGATAATAGATATTATTATTTTATTAACGAATATGTTGTAGGGTTTTATAGGTTTGAGGGTTTATGTGTTGTGAGGATGACTGTTTAAGGTTTTTTTGGAAGAGGGTATTGGGTAAATTGTGGGTGAGGGTTCATTATTTTTTGGGTAGAGGGATTAGAGGTTTTGGGGGAAAAGAGTTTATGATTTTTTAGTGATGATGGTTTTTTTGTATTTTGGGATGAAGGTTTGGGTTTTTTTGGGAGCTAAGGTTGGAGGGGTTTTTAAGGCATGTGGCTACGATTATTCGGGGCTATTGGTTGGGGATTTTCGGTATAAGGATTTATGGTTATTTTGGAAATGTTTCTATGATTTTTGTGGGAGGAAGTTTTATGGTTTTTTATTAATGATTGTTTTCTTTTTTTTGGTGAATGTTTAGGTTATTTTAGGAAGATGTTTTAGGGCCTCATGGAGTTTAGGGTTTAGGGTCTTTTAGGATGAGGGTTTATGTTTTTTGGGGGGCAGACATTTTCAATTTTGGGGTGCTAATATTTTAGGTTTTCTTGGAGATAAGGTTTTTGGATTTTTTGGGGCTCCAGTTTCACTGTGGTTGAAGGATTATTGAAGATGAGTGATGATGGGGTTTTTTTGGGATAGGTATTAAGAGGTTTTTTGGGAAATGGTTTAGGATTTTTAGGTGCTAATTGTATCATATTTTTTGGGGTTAAGGGTTAATTTTTTTTTAGGCTAGTGGTTACTATTTTTTAGGCCATAGGTTCAGTGTTTTGGGGGTTGAGGTTTATGTTTTTTGGGGTAGTCATTCCAGGGTTTTTTTTGTGTCAATATGTTTATTGATGTTTGGTCTTGTTGGACCACAGTTTTTTGGGGCTGTGGGTTCAAGGTTTATCTAGGATGAGGATTGGGGTATTTTTAAGGGATTAATGAGAAGGATTTTTTTTGATACATTTTTAATTTTTTATGGGACTCAGGGTTTAAGGTTTTTTGGTATTGTGGGTTAATGGTTTTTTCGTTGATAGTTTTCTGGGACATTTTGGGAATAGGGTTTTGTTTTATTGTGCTGGGAGTTTAGGGTTATTGTAACTGAGATCTAAATGTATGGGGTTTAAGGGATTAGTTTTTTTGGGTATTATGACCTAAGATCTTTTTTGGGGGTTGATTTTTCAAATTTTATTGGGCTGAGGGTTCATGAAATTTTAGGGATGAGGCTTCGTGATTTTTTATCGATAAGGGTTTAACTTGTTTTTTTGTTTGGTAACATGGGTTTTTTGGGATGTAGGTTTGGTTTTTTTTGGGATTGAGGGTTTTGGGAATCATTGGGGTTTAGGTTTTATGGTTATTGATGTAAGAGAGTCTAGATATTTTTGAGGGTGACAGTGTTGTGTTATTTTTTTGAAAAAATGTTTTGGTTTCTTCTAGGATGATGATTTAGGATTTTATGGGACTAACTCATCATGGTTTCATGGGTTGAGCATTTACAATTTCATATGGCTGAAGGATGAGGGATTTATGGTTAATAGGGTTGAAGGCCTACTAGGGATGAGGTATTATGGTTTTTTCGATGGTTGGGTTTTTTTTTGGAATTGACAGATGATGTTTTTTTGTGATGAAGGTTGATGGTTTTTTTGAGGCTGTGGGTAGAGGATTTTTGAGTTTTAAAGGATTATGGTTTTTAGGGGATGAAATTTAGGGTTTTTTTGGGGATAGTGTTTTTGGTATTTTTGGGGTAGAGTGTTTGTGAGTTTTTGTTGTTGAGGTTTTATGGTTTAATAGGGATTACAATTGAGGGTTTTTTGGGATAATGGTTTTGTGTTCCTTGGGGATAAGGATTGATTTTTTTGTGTATGCGGATAGGGATATTTTTTGGCCTTAGTGTTGAGTTCTTTTTTGTAAAAATGGTTATGGTTTCAATGGGAATTATATACGGTTTTTTTAAGTTGAGGATTTGGTTATTACAGGTCAGAGTGTTTAGGTTTATTTGGAAGCAAGGGGTTTGTGTCTTTTGAGACATGATGTTATGTATTAATGGGTATTTGTGTTTTTAGTTTTTCTGGGGATAAAGAAATTGTTTTTTTATGAGGGTTTTCAGTTTTTCAGGGTGTAGGGTTGAGTGTGTTTTGTAGATAATTATTGTTGTTTTTTGGGGTTTAATGATTTAGGGATTTCTAGGGATGAGGTTTTAGAGCCTCTAGGGCTGAGTCTTTAGTTTTTTAATCACTAAGGGTTTAGGGTTTTTTAGAGTTAAGGTTATATGCTTTATGATTTTCTGCGGCTATAGGTTGATGGATTTTTGTGGATAATGGATTAGGGTTTTATGAGGCTAAGGGATGAGGGTTTTTTGTGGCATATGCTTGAGGGATTTTTTATGATAAGGGCTGAGGGGTTCCCATGGATAATGGTTTCTGTTTATTTAGGTCTAAGGGTTTAGGGTTTTTTTAGGCTTATGGTTGAGTTATTTTTATAAAAGATGGTTTACAATTTTTTGGGTAATAGGGTTGAGTATTTTTTGGGATTGAGTTTTGGGGGTTTTATAAGGATGATAGATGAGTGTTTTTTTCACAATGGGTACCTGTTTATTTATGGAGTGAGAGTATATGGTTTTTGGTGTTTGATGGTGGAGGAGTTATTGGGATGAGGTTTGAGGGTTTTTCGAGATTGTGTGTTTGGAGGTTTTTAGGTATAGGTTATACAATTTTATGAATGAGGTTTTATGGTTTTACAGTTATGATTTTTTAGGATATTTTGGCTTGAGTGTTTTTTCTTTTTATTTCACAGTGATTATCATTTTTAGGGAAGATTGTATAGGGTTGTTTTGGGGATGAGTGTTTATTATTTTGTTTTGTGGAGGGTGTTTTGTTTTTGTGGATGAGGGATTAGGTTTTTTTGTTGTATTTCTAGGGATTTGTTTAATGAGTTTTTAGGAGTTATAGGAGTAATGTTTTAGGTTTTTTAGGGATATGGTCAAAGAAAAATTAGGAAAAGGGTCTATGGTTTTTTGGCGTTGACAGTGGAGCCTTTCATGGGGTGGAGTGTTTATCATATTTGTGGATGAAGGAATTTGGTTTTTGGGGATGAGGTTTTAATGTTTTTTGGGGATTTGTGTATAGGGTGTTTTATGGATGAGGTTGTTGGGTTTTTTGGGAGAATGTATTTAGGGATTTTTTAACTATGGTGGTTTTGGGATTTTGGGGCTAGGGGTTTGGGATTTTTGGGTCTGAGTGTTTGAGGTTTTCTAGGGATGTGGGTTCACATTTTCTGGGAGTGTTAAAGATTCCATAAGGGCGAGGATTGTGGTATTTTAGGTGTTTTTTGTTTTAGTGTTTTTATTTGATATTATTCATGATGGTTTTTTAAGGATGTGTATTTGTGGTTTTTGAGGCCATTAGTTTAGGGTTGTTGGGGGATATGGGTGTGGTGTTTTTTTGGGATAAATTGTTCAGGGTAGGTTTTGGACTAATGGATACATGTTTTTTGGGTGCATTGGTTTAGGGTTTTGGGGGATTATTGATTAGGGGGTATGAAGGTTGAGGGTATGAGGGTTTTGTGGGATTATTGTTTTGGACATTTTGGGCTTGATGGTTCATGGTATTTTAGTGCTGAAGGTTCATGATTTTTTGGGGTTACGGTTTTATAGTTTTTTTGGTTATGATGGTTTAGGGTTTTTATGGATTTAGGGTTTAGTATTTTTGGGTCTGAGGGTTGAGTGATTTTTTGGGATGAAGGATCTGAGTTTTTCTATGATGAGTTTTCATGGTTTTTGTGGATGAAGGTTTAGAGTTTTTTGGGGTTGACAGATTATGGATTTCAAGAGTTAGGGTTTCAGGTTTTAGGTATGAGGGTATATATTATTTTGTGGCTGAGGGTTCAAGGATATTTTGTAGATGAAATATTATTGTTTTTTTGGGACTGAGGGTTCACTAAATTGTTTTGATGAGGTTATGGTTTTTATGGGGGTGAGGGTTTAGTGTTTTTTTGTTTAGGATTGACGGTTATTGGGGACTGAGGGTTCAGTTTTTTTTCGGGCTGATAGTATAAGGATTTTTTTTATGATTTTTATGATTTATGGGGGGATGGGGTTTTATGATTGTTGGATTCTTAGGGATGAGGATATTTTGGGATAACTTTTTATGCATTTTTGGTGTTGAGGTTTTAATGATATTGGTATATGGGGTTTTATATTTAATTCAAATTAATATCTTAGATTGTAGGATTTTTTAGGGATAAGAGTTTAATGTTTTTTGGGGATGAGTATAGGGTGTTTGGTATATTAGGGATTATGTTATTTGTCAATTGGTGTTTAGGGATTAATATTTTTAATGTTTTACAGTGTTTGGAACTATGGGTTTGTAGTTTCTTTGTGGCTTATGGTTGAGGGTTTTTTGGGTCTGAAGGGTTAGGGTTTTTTGGGGCCAAGGGTAGGGTTTTTTTGGTTTTCATGGTTTACTGTATTTTTGTAAAGATTTTGTATGGATTTGAATGGATTATTCATTAGTGTATTTTGTTATGAGAATATATATTTTTACGGGATGGGGTTTATGGTTTCTTTAGGAGGATTCTTTAGGGATTATTTTTCGGTTATGTGACTTTTTTGGGAGTTTTAGGGCGTAGTATTAAGGGATATTTAAGGATAATGGTTTAGGTTTATTAGGTTTGGGGTTTTGTGGGACATAGGGTTTACTATTTTTCAAGGATGAGGATTGAATTTTTTTTGGATATTGGTATAATGTTTAATGGGGAAGTGGGTTGATTGGGTTTTATGGGTGAGGGTTGAGTTTTCATTGGGAATGTGGGTTGAGGTTTTTCTGGGGTTGAGGATTTTTGGTTTTTGGGTCTAAAGGATTAATCTTATGCACATGAGGGTTCTTTAGGGCTATGATATATGGTTTTTTATGGATGACAATTTTGTGTTTTTTGGGCTATGTGTTTAGAGTTTTTTAGGGTTGATTGATCATTATTTTTTTGTCATAGGGATTGTGGGTTTTTGGGGTTAATGTTTTAGGTTTTATTGAGGATGAGGATTTAGGTATTTGGGATGAGTTTGTAGGGTTTTATAGGACTACAGTTTATGGTTTTATGGTGGGAGGTTATTTGGGTATGATATTTGTGGGTTTTCTTGAATAAGGGATGAGGATTTTTTGAGGATTATGGTTGTGGGGTTTTTGTTGATGGTGATTTAGAGTTTTTTGGGCCTACAGATTTAGGTGTTTTGTGGATGAGGATTGATGTTGTTTTGGGACTAAGAGTTCTCGGGTTTTTAGTGATTAGTGTTTTGGGTTTTTTTGGATGAGGGTTGGTAGGTTTTTTTTTATTCGGGTTTATGTTTGGTTCGGGTTCAGGGTAGGAGTATATTAGGGATTATGATAGAGGATTTTTAAGACATTGTTATATTGGATTTTTGTGGTTGAGGGTTGAGAATATTTTGGTGGATGAGGTTTTTGGATTTTGGGGAGATAGTGGTTAAATGATTTTTATGGCTAAGGGTTAATGGGTTTTTGGGGACAAGGGATTAGGGATTTATTGGGATGATTCATTATGTTTTTTGGCAGTAAGGGGTAAGAGGTTTTTGGGGTGAGGGTTGATGGGTTTTTGGTTATCAGTTATAATTATTTTAGTGTTAGTGGCATAGGGATTTTTGGGCCTAAAGGATGAGTGTTTTTTTTGGGATGAGGGTTTAGGGTCTTTTCACATATACGGTTGAGGGTTTATTCGAGGGTGTTAATTTTTTTTGTCATGAGGGTTGAAAGATGTATTGATCTACACAAAAACCATGATTTCACAATACACTACCACCTAGGGAAGGAAAATAAGGTGGTAGATGCTTTGAGCAGAATGTACCATAGAATTATGATCAACATGAGAGTGGAAGGAGATCATATGTTAATGGATCTAGTAATGATGGATATGAAAATTATCAAGGAAGGTACCACATTACTACTATTTCAAATGGATTCCAAACCTTATTTAATAGAAAGGATAAACTTTTATCTGGTTGATGATGAAGAGTTTCAATGGAAAATTAATTCTCTAAATGGTGGGAAGTTGACTAACTCCATATAAGAAGGTGGAATATTGAAATCCGGAAAGAGGAATTGTGTTCCCGCTATTCCTGAACTAAAGAGGGAACTATTGGATTATGATCGTAGATCTAATTTCTCATTACACCCTGGTATCAATAATATGTATAGATATCTAAATTAACATTCTTGGTGGGAGAGCATGAAGAGGTAGATTTCAGGTTATGTGTCGAGATGTTTGGTGTGTCAGCAGGTGAAGGCAAGAAGACAACATCTGGGAGGAGTCAGGAAACCCCTTCTTATTCCTATGTGAAAATAGGATAATATTATGATGGACATTGTCCTGGCGATACCAAATACCCCAGGAATAAATGAGGCGATATGGGTCATTGTTTATCATCTTACCAAATCAGCACATTTTCTTGCTATAAGTGAATATTTACCACATGAACGTTTAGAAAGACTATATATTAATGATGTTCTAGGAATTAATGGTGTAACATTATCAATTGATTCTGATTGTGATCCCCATTTACATCTGAAGTCTCAAAAATTCTTTATAAGGCCCAAGATACTTATCTTCATTTGAGCACTACCTACCACCCACAAACTGATGGACAATCAGAATGGACCATTAAAACTTTGGAAGACAAGTTGAGGTCATGTCCAAATGACATTCAAGGCATGTGGGATCAGTATTTAACTCTTGTTGAATTTTCCTCTTACAAAATCTTCAATTGAAGTATTCTGATGGCACCATATGGATCGTTGTATGGAAAGAGATGTCGTACACCAACTTGATGGGATGATGTTGGTAAAAGAAATATTGTTGTCCCAAAACATGTTGAAGAAACAACGGAAAAAGAGATGATTATCCAAAACCATATCAAAACAGATCAATGTAGGCAAAATAGGTATGATGATAATGGGAGGAAGGATTTTTAATTTCATGAAGGAGATATGGTTTTCTTAATGAAATCTCCATGTAAGGGTATTATATGATTCAATTAAAAGGGAAAATTAAGTCTGAGGTACATCGGACCATTTGAAATTCTGAAACGAATTGGAGCCATAACTTACCATGTGGAAATGCCTCTATTTCTCCTCAAATTTCACAATATGTTCCATGTATCAATGTTAAGGAAATACATTCCAGACCCAACACATGTACTCACCTATGAAAAAATAGTACTTAAGCCTGATATGTCTATTCTGAAGAGGCTATCAAGATTTATGATACCAGAGAACAAGTATTGAGAAATCAGATGACTCGTCTGGTAACGGTTCTTTGGAGGAACCATAAGATGTTGGAAGCAACATTGGATCCTGAGGAGCATATGTTGAATACATACCCAAATCATTTTAGGTAACAATTTTGTGAATTTCAAGGACAAAATTTTTGTATGGAGGGGAGAATTTAACGAACAAATATTTCTTCAATGGATATTCCTTTCTTATAAATATTTCATAATCACATTAAATCACAATCTAAGGAACTAATACGTTCTATGTGAGCCTTATACATAAGTTTTTCACTTTAGTAATATGAATTTTCAAAATCTGACATACACCTTTGCGATCAGTAAGTTAATTGGAGCGAGAAAATAAAAACATAATTTTTCAGGAATAGTAACCTACCCTTATGAATATTAACTAACCCTTACTAATAGTCGTATACACTAATGAATAGTAACCTTACCTATGATATTATATAAATAATATTAATGTGGAAGTACGACATACCTATGCTTTCTAATAAGTAAATAAATGTTTTAAAACTGTTGTTTTCAGAATAAATTATGATTTTAATTAAATAATAAATGAATCGTATTTAGAAAATTATTTTCAAAAAATGGACCTCATTTTTTGATTCTACATGTCAAAAAACTGTTGGTGTAAAGTTTTGGTATTTTTCTGAAAAACTCGAATGTTTGATTAATAGTGATATATGGTAAAATTGTGTATATACAAATTATTAGTTAAATAAACTATTTATGAATTCACAAGTGATATAATCCCACTAGGTTAGAACTCACATGCATTTATTACTATTTTTTGTCATGGAATCATCACTATTTCTGCTCTTCAGAGAAATTAATAAACTGATGATTATAAAATTATGAAAACCATCATCCCCTCCACTATAAACCCCCCCTCCTACTCCCTCTTCCCTTCACCCCTCTAAAGCCTTGACCCTTCTCCAAATTATTTCCAAATATCCTCCAAAAATCCTCTCCCATTTGCATCAAGACATTTTCTCATGAAAAGTCTAAAACCTCTCCCTTAAGTAGGGTCTCAAGGATGTTTAGTTCAATAGGTAAATTCCTCTTTTTAATTCTTTGTCTTTCCTTTCATGGTCATTTGTTTTATTTTTCAATTATTATCTCTCCTTATACTAATTTTGGTATGACTATAGTACCTTACATGTACTAGAATATATTCATGATACTGTAATATGTTATCATCTTCTCTTCTTTTTACCTTTTTTATACTAGTACCAAGAAAACAATCCGAGATGTGTCAATTTACCACATTCAAGGATGATGGGATTTGGATTTCTATTATCATTCTCAATTATGGTCATGAAAAAATTCTAGTTATGGTTGAACCAGATTATTATATATTTAATATACCCTATTTAGGTTTCTATAATCACTTTTTAATAATGGTATTATGTTATAAATAAAAGTGAGTTCTATGTAATCAAAAACTACAAATTAGCCAAAACAATTTTCATTAAGGTTATATATGACAATTCATCCACATTCCATGTAAAAAAGTTATATAAATGACCAATAACACCATTGTATTATCATAAATAATATGATAATTCAATTCTAGATATTTACATCCATTCCACATGAACTAAATTACATAAGAATAAGTGAACGGATTATGAAAATAATCAAAACAAACAATGTAGAACGAAAAAATTCTATATAATAACTTATCAATAATTCCATAAATAAACTAAAAAGAATTTGGATAAACTATATACATTTATAATAGGTTATTAAATAGTTTATTAATAATTATAATTTCATATTCCAGGATTTTAAGTACAAGAGCAGAACATGTTCTGATTTAAGGTAAGGGTTTTCCACCCGAACATCCTTTTTATTTCAGGTTACATTCATTGTCCAATTACCTCAATGAAATTATTATTTATTATTATGTACTGCTCAGAAATTCTATGTGATTATTCTATAAATTTTTACCAACCATAATCCCTCCTTAATTTAGGGATAGTTAAAATTTCTAAAAAGAACATTCAAAATTATTTCTGAAATACCAGCCCAATTCAAAGGAATTTGTCAAATTCATAACCATTTACATGGGCACCCAATAATATATTTTTGGAAGCCATTATTTTTATAAAATCACTCATTTTTTATGAAATAACCATCTTAATACAATTAAGGTTTTATAAAAAAATTCCAAAATAACTCATCATTTCAAAGTAAATGAATATTTATCTCAAGAATTACTTGAGGATTTTATAAGGGTATCTTTATCTATTTCAACACACTTGTTGATTATTATGAAATATTGGGATTAATATTTCATGGTATCATATTCCATATTAAATTTAATGGTTTGTGAATATTTTGGATGTGGATGTCCTTTCTTAAAACCATTTACCAATTTACTATGAAAGGTTAGAGTTTAAGCTTAATATTCGAGGAAAGTTATTTACATTTCAAATATTAGTTTCAATATGAATGTATATGTTGTTTATATTAATCTCTGCTAATATGATGAATGAATTTTACATCGAAAGTGTTATGTGGGTCCAGCTATATCCCCTCGGTGCATCAGTAGGTCTTATGAGACAAACTACGGTCTTGGCACAAGCCCTTGACAAAATGATTATTTATGGTCTTGGATGGAGGCCTTGACAGTATGGTTATGTTGTCTCGCATTATACATTCCATCATTATGAATATATTATTGATGTTTCATGTGGTTATTATTCTAGTAGAATACCCATGATTATGTTATATTATGGAAATATTTACTCATCTCATATTTTTTTTCCATATTATGTTCATGTTTATTTTAGAAGGCATGTCTTTAAATTATTCACCATATCTAATGTTTATGTTATCTTTAAATGTATTTAATACTATAAATGAGCCTTTGAGCTGTCCCATTTCTTATTTTTCATTTTTTCAGGACCTGATGAATTTAATTATGAATGATATGTTGAAATAACCTAGGAGTTATGGAAGTTGTCTAAAGAGTTTCTTTGTAGTTTTTCATTCAAAGTTTAAATATTGAACTTATGTATTTATCTTATTTCCAATAATACTAAACTACTCGGTACTTCAGGATTCTGATTCCTTATTTGAATTCCATCCTAATAAAAAAAGGCACAAGATTTGGGAAACATGGTTTAGATCCTTACAAGTACCCCAATGTCATGCATCAACCCATGTGTGTTTTGTTGATTGGAAATCACGTCCCTCCATTGAATGTGTCATATAAGTGGTAGGTTATGTGATTTTTATAATTTTATTAGTATATGCACCCACTATCCATACACACAATTTGAATCAGTAGATTGTTTTTTGGGATAATGTTGAGGGAGATTTGGGGATCACATCAGATGCTTTTTTAGGGATGAGGGATTATGTTTTCATAGACTAAAAATTTAGGAGTATTCTATGGGATAATCGTAATGTATTCTTCTGGGATGAGGGTAAATATTTGTTTGTGGATTGGTGTTTATTGTTTTTTATGAGGGGTTTTTATTTTTATCATAATAAAGGTTTAGGGTGTTTATGGATGATGATTTTTTTCTTTTTTGGATATGCGGGTTTATGGTTTTTTGTGGCTGGGGGTTTTGGATTTTTTCTGGCTGATGGTTTACTGATTTTTAGGGATGAATTCTGAGGATTTTTTGTGGATGAGGGTCTATGATATTTTAGGAATGATGGTGTAGGGGTTTTTTAGGTAGGTGTTTTAGTTTTTTTTCTTATTCAAATGTATGATGATATTTTGGGGATGAGCCTTTAAGGATAATTGGGTCAGAGGGTAAGGGGTATTTTGGGGATAATGTTATTTTTTGGGGGATTAGGAAGACGGTTTTGGGGACGTGCATTACATGTTGATTTTTTTATAGGGATGATTTTTTATGGTTTTTTTGTCCAATTGATTGAGTGTTTTGGGGGGATGAGGTTTGAGGGTTTATGAGGAAATGTGTTGAGGTTTTTTGGGGTATGTTTCATATTTTTTTTTTGCGGATGGGGTTTTGGGTTTAATAGTAGTGAGGATTTAGGTTTTTTGGGGAGATGGTTTGGGTTTTTTAGGCTAAGGGTTCAGTATTTTTTGGGTGTTGGGTTTATGATTTTCTGGGGATGGGTGTTTAGGATTTTTTTTTGGGATGATGGTTAGTGTTTTTTGGGGGATGAAAATGATATGGTTCATTGTATAAAATGGATTAGTGTTTTTTAGGGATCACAGTTATTGATATTTTTGGTAGGTTTGAATTATTAGTTCTTAGGATTTAGAGTTTTTTTGGGACATGAGTATTTGATATTCTATGGATCAGGGTTTTTGGTTTTTTGGGATGATGTTTTCGGTATTTTGGCATCAGATGTATTATTTTTATGAATGAGGGATTATTTTCTATTGTGTAAGGAGGTTTTTGTTTTTAGGACATAGGGATTTGGGTTTTTTTGGCTAGTCGTTGAGGGTTTTTTGTGGATGAGGTTTTATGATTTGTCTAGGCCTTCGGTTAATATTATATTGGGGGTATGGGTTAGTTGGTTTTCTTTTCAAAAGGTTTAATAATTTTTGGGACTAAGTTATTAATTAAATTTGGATATAAAGGTTTCAAATTTTTTGGGGATGACGGTTCAATGTTTTTTAAATGATGGACTTTTGGAATTTTGGGGATATGGTTTTGCGGTGTTGGTGATTTGTTGTTTTGACGTGATGGGTGTATGTTATTTTGGGGTTGACTGTTTAGGGTTCTTTGGTATGAGGGACTAGTGTTTTTGAGGAATATATTTTTGTGTTTTTTGGTTCTGAGGGTTGAGGATTTTTGGGGGATGAGGGTTTTTAGGGGGGATGTTTTTGGGTTATATGGGGAATAGTTTAAAGAGATTTGTTGGGTTTATGATTTATGCTATTTTGGGGCTGAGGGATGTGGGTTTTTTATAGATGAGTGTTTTGGTTATTTTAGGTATTAGGGTATAGAGTTTTTTTTGGAGAAATGGGTTCAAATTTTTTTGTGCTAGCGATATAGGATTTTTTTTTGTGATGAGGGTTTTTTGGTTGTGGGGGCTAAGAGCTTAAGGGTTTTGGTGAGGTTGGTTTCGTTTTTCTTGGGATTCAATGATTAGGTAGTTGTGTTTCTTAGGGTAAAGGGTTATTTTGGGATGAGGGTTGGATTTTTGTGGCTGATAGTTTGTGGTGTTTTGGGGCTGAGGGTTTGGGGTGTTTTGGGTCTGAGGGTATGGGGTGTTTTGGTGCTGGGGGTTTGGGGGGTTTTATGGATAAGGGTTTTGGATTATTTGGTTCATGGGATGGGGATTTTATAGGGATGTTAATCATAGTGGTTTTGGGGATTTTGGTTTGTTTATATAGGGATAAGGTTTTTTTGGGGTTTTTGGTGTATATGGAAATCAGTGGATAAGGTTTTATGTTTATTTAGGGATGAGGTTTTTTTGGGTTATTTGGGTTTTGGAATTATGGTTTTATGGGTATAATGTTTTAGGGTTTTCTAGGGATGAATGTTTATGGGTTTATCGGGATATGTGTTTTGGGTTTTCTGTGGGTGAGGGTCTATGGATTTAGATGGCTGATGGTTTAGGTTTTTTTGAAGTTGTGGTTTTACAGTTTTTTGGGGCTATGGGTTTATTTATTTATAGGGTTGAGGGTTTATGTTTTTCTAGGATGAATGGTTTAGTGTTTTTTGTTGTTAAGGAATTTGTGTATTTTAGGGATAATGGTTTGTTTTTTTCTAGTGATAAGGGATAACTATTTTAGGGATAGGGGTTTGGGGATTTATGGATGAGTTTTTAGGATTTTTTTCAAAAGCATCATGGGTTTTGGGGCTGGGGGTTTGGGGTGTTTTGGGGATGAGGGTTTATGTTTTTTGGAGATGATGGTGAAGGGTTTTATTGTATGAGGGTTTTGGATTTTGTGGGGATGCATTTTTGGAATTTTTGGTGCAATGGTTTGGGTATTTTGGGTAGAGGGTTCAAATTTTTTGGGATGATGGAATAGTTTTTATTCTGTTTTGAGGATTTAGGGTTATTATTAACGAGGTATTAGGGTTTTTTAGAAGGGGGTTTATTTATTTTTGGTGTTTAGGTTTATGGTTTTTATGGGGTTGGGTTAGTTTTATTTTTTAGGGCTAATAGTTTATGGATTTTTGCGATCTGGTTTTTGGTTAGTTTTTTATTTAGTGTGTACGGTTTTGGGGGGATAAGGATTTATTGTTTATTTGA
This sequence comes from Viscum album, assembly GCA_963277665.1. Classification (NCBI taxonomy): domain Eukaryota; kingdom Viridiplantae; phylum Streptophyta; class Magnoliopsida; order Santalales; family Viscaceae; genus Viscum; species Viscum album. The sequence continues at coordinate 1,066,057,555 of OY728121.1, forward strand.
GGATTTTGTTTATTAGTTTTTAGATGGGGGTTTAATATTTTATGGGTCTTGGGGTTTAGTGTTTTTTATTTTTATGGGTTTAAGGTTTTTTCTGGTGGATGATTTAGGGTCTTTCTAGAGTAGTGGTTTTGGGGTTTTTGGGGATGAGGGATGAGGGTTTTTTGAGAAAGAGTGTTTTCTATTTTTTGGGGCCTATGTAATTAGGTTTTTTAAGGATAAGGCTTACGGATATTGGGGATATGGATTTATAGATTTTGGGAAGAGGGTTTTTTCTACTTTGGTGAATATGGTTTAGGGATTTTGGGGCATAGGGATTACGGTTTTTTTGGGGATGGGGGTTTCAGGTTTTTTGGGGATGAGGGTTTAGGTTTTTTTCAGAAAGTGGGTTCATGTATTTTCTACTTTTGAGGGTTTAAGTCTTTCAAAGTGGAAGGTTTTTGTTTTTCTAGAAATGAGGGTTTATATATTCTTATGGATGAGGGATTAGTGTTTTTTTGGAATTATTAAAAGTGGGTTTTTGGATGAGGTTATAGGGGTTTTTTGTGGATTATGGGTTTTTATTTTTTGGTGATTTAATTCTATGTTTTTTGGAGGTAAGTGTTTAGAGTTTTTTGGAAATGGGGGTTTAGGTGTTTTTGGGGATGATGGTTGGTTGTTATTTAGGGTAGAGTGTTTTTAGTTTTATTGGGATAAGGTTTCATGGATATTTGGGGATAATGTTTTCTTTTTTTGGGGTTTTAGGGTTTATGGGTTTTGGTGTCAATGGTAGAGTGGTTTTGGGGAAAAGGATATTGTGTTTTTTTGGGTTTTTTTTCCCAATTGGGTTGTTAGGGGTGAAGGGGTTTGGGGCTACAGTTTTTGGGATTTTTTGGGCTGATGTTTTATAATTTTTTGGGGCTGGGTTTTTTGGGGTTATTGGGGAATATGGATTTTGGTATTTTTGGTATTTTTTTAGTGTTACTTATGGATTTATGTTTGGGGTACTTCTATTAGGAAATCGGGGCTCTTTGGACATAGAGTATAGGGATTTTGTGGTTGAGGTTGAGGGTTTTGGAAATGAAGATTTATGGTTTGGTGGGGATAAGGGTATAGGTTCATTTGGGTGCTAAGGGTTTAGTGTTCTATGGGGACTACGGATAAAGGGTTTTTTGGGGCAATGGGTTGAGGTTTTTTCAATGGATATGTGTTTAGGGTTGTTTATATATGAGGGGTTCAAGGATTTTTTTGGTGTGAGTGTTTGGGTGTTTTTGGTGTTGAGCATTTTGATTTGTATGGGACTGGGGGATTTATGTTTATAGTGTTTGTGGCTGAGTGTTTATGATTTTTTTAAGGAGTTAGGATTAGTGTTTTTTTGGGACGATGGTTTTGGTTTTTTTTTTGGGAGGTGGATTTTTCATTTTTGGGATGAGGTTTTTTTGTTTTCGGTTTTCGGTTTATGGTTTTTTGTGGTTGAGGGATTTAGGTTATTTTGGGATGAGGGTTTGCTGTTTTTTTGGGTATAAGGGATTATGAAGTTTTAGGTCTGATGGGGTAGGCTTTTTTGGTGGAGGGTTTACATTGTTTTGGGACTGAGGGTTTATGTGTTTTTTGAGCTAAGGGTTTGGGGATTTTTTTGGGGATGAGGGTTTTGGTATTTTTGGCGCTGAGGGTTTATGGATTATTTTTTGATGAGGGTTTATGGATTTTGGGGCTTTGGTTTTCGGGTTATTAGGGGATGAGTGTAAAACATATTTATGGTTTTATATATTTTTGGCAATGATGTTTTTTGTATTTATAAGTATGAGGTTTCACGGTTTTTTTTGGTAGGGTGTTCTCGGTTGTCTTGGTTTGAGAGATGACTATTTTTTTAATGAGCGATTATTCTTCTAGGGATGAGTGTATAGGGTTTTTTGGGGATGAGGGTTTGTGGTATTTTGTGATTGAGGTTTTATATTTTTATGGGAAGAGGATTCCGGGATTTTTTGGGGATGATGATTTCGGGGATTATTGGGATGGGGTTTTTTTTTGCATTGGGGGTACAGGGTTTTAGGGATGAGGAATTATGGGATTTTCAGGAATATGATTGATGGTTTTGTTGCCTGAGGGTCTAGGGTTCTTTCGTAATGGGGTCGCTGGGTTTTATTGGGATGTGGTGAATTTTTTGATAGGGATGATGGATTATGTTTTTATGGTATGAGGGGTAAGTTTTATTTGGGGGCAGAGTGTTGTTTTGGTTTTTGGGTTGATGGTTTAAGGATTTTAGGGATGGAGGGTATAGGTTTTTTCCAGTATTAAGGGTTTCAAGTTTTTTGAGCATAATTATTGAGTGTTTTTTGGGTATCATGTATTAGATATTATGGTTATTAGGGTTGATGTTTTATTGGGGGTATGGGTTTTGGTTTTTTGGGATTAGGTTTTTGGGTTTTTAGGAGTTGAGGGTTGACAATTTTTGGGGCTAATGATTTAGGTTTTTTAAAAACTTATGGTTGAGGGTTTTCTGTGGATAAGCGTTGAAAGTTTATTGGGATGAGGGTTTATGTTTTTTGGGATGATTGTTTTCGGTTTTCTTTTGATCAAATGGGTGAGGGACTTTTGGGTCGAAGGGATTATAGTGTATTGGGATAAGTTATAGGGTTTTGGAGGGTTGAGGGTAGTGGTTTTATTAGGGATAATGGGTTAGTGTTACATGGGGTTAGTGTATTGATGGGTTTATAGGGATTTGGGTTGAGGGTTTTTTGGGGCTTAGTGCTGAATTTTTTTAGCTACTAAGGATGATGGTTTTTTCGGGGGTGACTATCTATGAAATTTTTTGGGGGATTCTTATGGTTTTTTTTGGTGTCAGTTGAAGGGTTTTTGCGATATGTGTTCTGGGTTTTTTGAGTCTGATTGTAGGGAGTTTTCTGAGGTAGATGAATGATGGTTCTTTTCAGGAAATCAGTTATATTTTCGTGGGGGCTCTGGCTTGCTGTTTTTTGTTGGAATGAGGATTAAATTTTGTTTGGGGAATATGGTTTAGGGTATTGGGGGGTAAGGTTTCAGGGTTCTCTAGGAATCAATGTTTGGGTTTTAGTATATCTACGGGTTGAGTTTTCTTTGTTAATGTGGGTTGATGTATTTTTCAGGATGAGGGTTTAGGGATGAATTATTTTTGAGGATTACAGTTCAGGGTGTATTGGGGATGAGTGTTAATGGTTTATTATGGATGAGGGTTAATGATTTTTTATGTATGACTATTCATGGTTTTTTCGGACTAATTATTCTGGAACATTGGGGATAATGGTATATGGTTTTTTCAGAATGATTATTCATGTTTTTTTGGTGGATGAGGGTTTAGTTTTTTTAAGGAAAGAGAGTTGATGTTTTTTTAAGTTGAGGGAATAGAGTTTTTTGGTTATGATGTATCTGGGTATTCTAGGGATATGGGTTTATGATGTTTTGGGGCTATGGGTGATGAAGGTTTGGGGCTATGGGTTCAGGGTTGATATGGATGGGGGATTAGGGTTTCATGGGGCTGTGGTTTTATATTTTTTTGGGGGAGAAGGTTGATGTATTCTTTGTATAATAATTTAGTTTTTTTTGTGGATGAGGGTTACTTTTTTAGGGGATGAGGGTTAATGGGTTTTTAGGATGAGGGATTCAGTTTTTTTTGTGGATGAGGGATTTTTGCAAATTTTGTCTTGAGTGTTTAGTGTTTTATGTGGAAAAGGGTTAAGGATTTTTGGGGGTTTATGGTTCAAGGATTTTTTGTGAAGAGAGTTTTAGATTGCGGGGATGAGGGTTATGAATATCATGGGGCTATGAGTTTTTTTCAGCTTAGGGTTTATGGCATTTTGGGGATTAATTTTGATGGTTTTGGGGATGAGGGATGAGATTTTAAATTATATAAATATGGGGGATGACATTGACTTCATTGAATGGGAGGAGATACATTAGCATGACCCAATGATTCATGGATTATTAAAGAGGCTACAAGTATCAATGTGAACCCATCTTGCTACATTAAAAGGAAAAAACCCATGGTACATTAATGGAAGTTGAAAATGGGAAAATTATAAAATTTATTGATGCCCAAATGAAACTCATGAATCCCAGGCCATAGGTGTACATGAATATTTTGAAACCTATCACACATGGATATTCTATATGAGAATCCATGGATACCAAAGTCAAATTCGGTGGGCTAGAATTTAAAACATTATGTTTTTATATACTTCACTATTTTATCACACCTTAAATATTAATATTAACCCCCATGGATATTGTATATCCTTCAATATTGTATTAGAGAGGTTATTCTATGTTTCTATCTGTTGTGTGGGGATTGTTTAGATTATTCTCCTTGCTCTTGTTCATTCTTAACATATCAATCTATATGTTAGATCAGTTATCGATGATCAAAATTCCCCCAACTCCATTCATCAACATAGGGGAATTTTTAATGGATTGCACATCACCTTCCTCCCACATGTGTGTTATATAATTAGAAAGACTAGGAATTTATAACGTTGGTTGACTACTTTTACCCACTATCATTACCCATAATCAGACTCTAAGCTTGAAACCCATTCCTTCACCATCCCTCCAATGTTGTGAGGACTGGGAACCCCTGACCATCTATCATTAGTTGGTCAAAGTGCTCTAGTTTACATAGTATAAATATATTACCTCATTTACAATGATTTTATCAATTATCCTTCTTATATTTCCATATTATCATCTCATTCAAAATATTGTAAATGAACCGTTATTGAATACCTATAGAATTTAACAATATTTTTCACGCATAAAATAATTTTACATTAATCTAATTATTATCCCAAATTTATTTTCACATTTGAATCGGGTTATTTGATTTTCATCAAATAAATTGAATTATAAATCACTGAAATCATCAGTTTGTTCTTTTAAAAAATAATGACATTATTTCCCAGAGATATTCATTAAAAATAATTATAACTCTCCAATCATCAATTTTTTATTTAACACACTACATTGAAATGATTTTGGGGATATTTGAAAAAAACGTCGGATTACTTCTTCATCTATTTGTGATTTACATTGTTAGAATATATTATTAATATATATCACTTTCACCGATATTTTATATCGTCACTATATCATTTTTATCTATTATTTTTATTACATTTTCCTACCTTCTATAAACGTGTAAAAAACACTTTTTTACATCGATCCCCCATTTTCCAAAATTTAACTGTATTTTCAATCTTTTGTTACACACTGTACTTATTTTTATTCCATTTATAATCAAACATGTTTTATTAAAAAATCCCCCTTTACAATTATTATTTTTGATGGATTTTCAGCATGTGTTTTATGAAAAACAAGTTCAATAGATTCATAAAATATTTTTATTGGAATTTATAGTTATTATTCGAGAGAAATGAGAAAACAACATTCTTGTGTGTGTGTACTTATGTGTTTGAGTGTGTAAATATTGTGTTTGTTTGTGTGTATCCATATGTGTTTGAGTATACACATATTGTGTGTGTGAGTGTATTTCCTTGTATGTGAATGTTTGACTTATTATGTTTATGTGTCTGTATATCTTGTGTGTGTGTTTTTTTATTCCTTTTGTGTATGATTAACTTCACGTTTATTCATGTGTGTGTGTGTGTGTCCTTGTGTATGTTTCTCCCCATTTGTGTTTTTATTTCTGTTACTTATTTTGGTAGAGGATTATAAGAAGAGAATAGATCATGCTATCGTTGCAGGAATAAAACATAGAACTCTCACACAAGATTCTAGACAACTCTAAATGTAATATTTGGTGAAACATTATGATTGGATTCATGATAGATTGTTGAAGGTCCTATATAAAAGGATCGGTAACCTATAAAATCAACCATGATTTTGGATGATCGATGATATCTACTGATGGGTTCAATCATCACATTTCCCACACAAAATGGGGGAGGATATGGAAAAAGTTGATGACTATTTTATGGATTTCCCATAAAAGGGGATGTTATTCCAATAACATATAGGAGTTTAAAAGGGAATGCATTATTCCTAGGAGAAAAAGTATTGGAGTTCCCATAAAAGTGGAAGTTATTCTAGAAACTTTTTTCATGTCATTAATATTCCTTGGAGAAAAATGTCAAAAATTATTCTTATGAATTTTATTTTTATTCATTAATTTAGTTTGATCAAATGAAAAAGGAGAGGGCTAGATATGAACGACATTCCATCATCACATTGAAATATTATATGGTTTCCATGGGAATTTGAATTATTCCCTCAAACTTCCATAGAGATCATCAAATCAATCATTACTAGATCTCCTATGGGAGAATGGTTTTTTAAGATTACCATAAGATGAAGAATAATTTGATGATCCCAAAAAACATTTCGGATGATCTGGTGGTAACGATAGAAAAGGTTTTATAGGGTCTTAATCCGTATATTTACAGTCAAGTAGAGACGTACCGTCATTGGGAGATACAAGATATGATCCATTGTGCCACTAATGTTGTGAAAAACTGTAGAATGGGGAAGACATGAATATACACTATACCCCTTTAACTCTATTGAAAAATCTGTTGAAGGATATTTTAGAATCATTAATGCCAAAAGAGGTGGTTGCTCACAAATGTGACATGGTAAATACTCACCCTAAAAACCATACATATTTTGATACCCAAATAAGGAATCAAGGTATTTTATGTTTCAAATTTCAAGGAAGTGGTCACATTACTATGTAATTTACAATCCTGCATCCCGTGATCATCAACAGGTATGGATACTGGGATACTGATGGAGAGAGCTATGAGGGAAACAAGGTAGATTGTAGGAAAATTGATAATATGGCAATATTTGAAAATTTTTATATTATCATCATATGGTGGGGTTTGAGAGACAAAATTATTTATATTGAGGCTTTGTAAATGTAAAATCTTCTATATATGTCATAACAATTCAATTGGATGATATACAGCTTCATAATTGATAACTGATGTTTTAGTGATGTGTCAAGCATTGAGTTAGTGGAGAAGTTGGAAATTCATTCATTGAAAAATCTACATTCATAAAATATTAAATGTTTGAATGATTTTAGAGAGATGAATTATAACAAATAAATAAAGTAACTATTCAACATTGGTAAATACAAGGATGAAATATTTTGAAACATTTCTCTTATTAAGGTGGGCAATTTTTTTGGGACATCCATGTCAGTACGATTCACACGTGACACATGATGGTATTCAAAATTGTTAATCTTCTATAAATTGATAGGAACATATGAAAGTAATCCTAATTTCACACTGCCTTATTTTATAAGATCAAATTTTGAGATTGAAGAAAAAATTATTGATAATGAAATGATGAATGAAAAAGAAAAAAGAGATAATGACGGAAGATGTGACAATTAGAGACAAAAGTATATCATGTTTAAAAACTCATTATAAAAAAAGGGAAGTAATTTATTGGTAAAATGATATGATGGTAGAGAATAGAATTGTTAAGGAAGATATTATTTCATGTAAAAACCACCATGTACTTTTTTATAAATAGTAAATTCTTAAAACTACCTACATGACAACATCATTTTCAAATATTGAGGAATATTTGTCAAAACTATTGAATTGAGAGAATCCCGAGGACTCCCCTCCATGTTTTCAACATATTATATAAAAAAAAGTAGATAAAATATTTATTAACAACATCTTTAATGTAAGGATTATAAGTAGTTTCTACATATTGTTGGGTTTTCATACAAATAGCGAAATCACTATATTATTTCATTTTTCCATCTTAAAAAAACTTATTTACCCTTATTACCCCAATTGATAATGTTTTATTGCCTATATATGAAGGTAAAAATATGCATAGAATACAACATCATATAAAACACCATGAAAAATCCATGATGTTGGAGATGGTTGAAAATAATACGAATTCAAATCAAAGGATACATAGAGGTGGGATATAATTATTGTTCACTATGATTCAATACAAGTCGTCAGTGCAATGTGAGGATGAATTATTTTTCAAGTTAGTATTTCTACACTTTACGCGTATTTGGATGCATATGATTAATAGTCTAAGAATATTCTATTCCATGTGGAGAGGATGATATGAAACTGGTGGATGAAATTAACCAGATGGAATTTTTAGATATGGAGTTATATGTAACAATGATGAAAAGAGGATTAATAAGAATACATGTGACCATGGGATTCAATATCACTATACAAAAATTCTTATACCAAATTAACTCACATGGAAGGGAAAAATTGAATTTTTGTAACTCTTATTTAATCCCAAATGAGATTTTTGAACCCCATTCCACATTGTTTCACGAAATTTTTGAATCCATTCCAATATGTAGATTCTATAAGATAACATTTGGACACTAATGCCGATTTTTTTGGGATATGTACTCAGTGATAAAGCTTTGGGGATATGGGTGTAATTTAATGTGTTACTTTTCCAAAAATCCACTAATAGACATTAAATTTTTAACTTTATGTGGTGAAGGAAGGTATAGCCTTTATAGAAATTTTTTATTAGAAACCATACTATTTTAACACCCCTTTTTATTCAATAGCCAATCCCATTGATCGTTTTTATCATCATATATTGTAATAGTGTTATTGTTTACTCCATTGAGTGATAATTTTTCTGATTATTTCTATTTTAATTATACATTATTTTAATGTTAGTATATATATTATAGATGTCATCCATGATCACAGATGCCAAATTCCTTGCCCCAACCAATGTGTGTTGTGAGGATTTTCTATCACATCCCTACATTGAGTGTTATATCTAAGTGATAGGTGATGATCTTCTTATAATATGATTGTAACTTTCACCCACTATCCATACACATAATCTGAAACATTTCACCGACCCCAATTATTCATCCACCACCCATTTTTATAAGGATTGGTAAACTCTGTGAACGTCACATCATCATGTGTATTATGGTGTAGGGTTTTTGAGGATGAGGGTAGATGGTTTTTTTGGTTTGGGGTTTTAGGGTTTTATGGGATTACTATTAATGGTTTGTTGGGGATGAGGGTTAAGGGTTTTTTTGGTACTAATGGTTTATGATTTGGGTGGATGAGGGTTTTTGGTTTTTGGGGTTAAGAGTATAGGGTTTTTTGGTCTGATAGTTTATATTTTTTTTGAGCTCAGGGTTAAGGTATTTTTTGGATTATGGTTGTGGGTTTTATTATGTTGATGGTTTAGTATTTTGGGGGTATGGGTTGAGGGGTTTTTGGGAATGAGTGTTTAGGATTTTTTATGATATTTGGATGAGGGTTATTTTAAGATTAGGGTTGAGTGTTTTTTGGGGCTATGGATTTGTGGATTTTTTGGTGGAGGCTTGAAGGTTTTTTGGGGATATGGCATTGGGGGTTTATTAGGGTTGAGTGTGTTCTGTTTTTGTGGTAGAATTTTTAGTATTTTTTTAGGTTTAGGGTTGAGGTTTCTTTGTCATGGGGTTGAGGGTTTCTTTTTAGCTGAGGGTGTATTGTTTTTTGGGGATGAATGTACATTGGGGTTGAGGGTATTTTGCTTCTCTGTTTTGACTGATTTTTGGTTTGTTGGTTGATGATTTTTGTGTTTAGTAAAAAATATGTTTCCGGATGAGGGTTGAGGGTTTGTATGGGCTATGGGTTGTGGGTTTTTTGAGGATGAGTGTTGAGGGTTTTTTTCTAGGGTTTTAGTGTTGTTTGTGATTATGGTTGAGATATTTTTAGGGATTTGTGTTTTGGGTTGTCTATGAATTAGGGATGAGGGTTTTTGTGTGTGAGGGATTAGGGTATTTGGGGTTCAGGTTTGATGGGTTTTTTGAGATTATGGATGATGGATTTTTTTGGGTAGAGGTTGGGGGTTTTGTGCGGATGGGGGTTGAGATTTTTTTGGGGCTGAGAGTTCAATGTTTTTTAGGACTTAATGTTTTGGTTTTTTGGGGCTATCGGTTTATGGTTTTTTGGGATGAAGGATTATTTTTTTTGTGGTATGAGTTATTATTCTATATCATTAAGAGTATTTATTATTATTTTGGTTTTCGAGTTTGGGGTTTTTTATTATGTGGGTTTAGGATTTCTTGGGGATTATGTTTTTGATATTTTTATGCAATTTATATATGGTTTTTGGGGATAAAGGTTTTCTGTTTTTTGGGTATGGGATTTTAGGATTTTTTTTTGTGTTTGAGGGTTTACATTTTTTATTGCATGAGGATAAATGTTTTCTTGGGGATTTTGGTTTATGTTTTTTATATTGAGGGTTTTTTTAATGCTGATGGATTAGGTTTTCTTGGGACTGAGTTTTAGTGTTTTTTTAGGCTATGATTTTTTGGTTTTTTGGACTAAGTAATTATGGATTTTTGGTGTTAATGTTTTATGTTTTTTGGAGATGATGGTTTATATTTTTTCTATGGATGGGGGTTTAATCTTCATTGGGGATGTAGTTAAGGGTTTTTTGATGTCTGTAATGATGTGTTTTTGGGGACAGGGGTTGATTTTTTTGGGGTTGAGGGTTGATTGTAATTTGTGGTTGATAGTTTACTATTTTTTATGTTTAAGGGATGATGTTTTTTAGGGATATGGGATTTTTGTGGATAATATTTTATGTTTTTCTTGGGGCTGAGGTATGATGTTTTTATCTGGTAGAGGGTTAAGGGTTTTTTAGTGGATGATGGTTGATCCTATTTGGAGGATGATGATTGTGGTGTTTTTTGGGATGTGTGTTGAATGTTTTATGGAGTATAGGGTTGTGATTTTTTTGGGAGTAAGGGTTTAGGGCTTTTTTGGTTTAGTGTTGAGGGTTTTTTGGGATATGGGTTAATGGTATTTTATGAATGAGGGTTGACATTGGAGGGGTTGATGGTGGATGATTCTTTATGATGGGTGTTGATAGTTTTTCGGGGATGATTGTTTAATGTTTTTTGCGATGAGGGTTTAGGTTGTTTCTGGGGTGTGGGTTTAGGCTATTTTAGAGGTAATAAAACACTATTTATGGCTCCTCTATAGGGTTCATGGTTTTAGAGGATTAATATTGACGATTTTTTGGGGATGAAGGTGAAGGTTTTTTTGGGATAATCATTTATGATTTGGGTGCCTTAGGGTTTTGTTTTTCAGGGGTTGAGCGAATAGGGTTTCTTCGTCTGACAGTTTAGGTTTTTTTACAGCTGAGGGTTTAGGGTTTTTTTGGATGAGGGTTTTGGTTTTTTTTATTTTAAGGGTTTAGTGTTTTGGGGCTATGGGTTGAGGGTTTTTATTGGGAATGATGGTTTACGGCTTTTTTTTCTCTTAGGATGAGGGTTTTTTTAGGATCAGGGTTTAGGGTTTTTTGGGGTATGTGTTTCGGGATTTTTGGGTGGTGGGATGAAGGTTTTTCGGGGATATGGGTTGGGTTTTTTTAGGGTTTTTTGTTTTGTGTTTTTTGGTAGAAGTTTGAGAATTTATTTTGGATGAGTGTAGAGGTTTTTTATGGTGGTTTGAGGATTTCTTTGTGGGTGAGTGTGGACTGTTTTTTGGGGATGAATGTACATTGGGGTTGAGGGTATTTTGGTACTGTGTTTTGATTTTTATTTTGGATTGTGGGTTGATGTTTTTTGGTGTTTAGGAATAAATATTTTTTGGGATGAGGGTTATGTTTTTTTTGGGGCTATGGGTTTTGGGTTTTTTTAGGATGAGTGTTGAGGGTTTTATTGCTAGGTGTTGTGGGTTTTCAGGGATGATTGTTAAGAGATTTTTAGGGATTAGTGTTTTGGGTATTATATAGATTAGGGATGGGGTTTTTTGTGTGTGAGGGATTAGGGTATTTTTGGTTCATGGTTGATAGATTTTTTAAGATGATGGATGATAGATTTTTGTGGCAGAAGTTATGGGGTATTTTCCGGATGGGGGTTGAGATTTATTTTTGTTTGAGAGTTGAGTGTTTTTCAGGATTGAGTGTTTGGTTTTTTAGGGCTATGGGAATAGTGTTCTTGGGTTGAAGGATAATTTTTTTGTGGTAGGGGTCATAGTTTTATTCTATGATGAGGGTTTATGGTTATTATGGGTTCAATGATTGCAGTTTTTTAGTAGTTGCGTTTATGATTTTTGGGGGATTATGGTTTTTTATTTTTTATGCAACGTATGTATGGTTTTTTTGGGGAAAAATGTTTTTTTTCATGGGTATGGGAGTTTAATAATGCTTTTTGTTAGAGGGTATCAAATTTTTATTGAGTGAGGATATTTTTTTGGATTTTGGTTTAGGTTTTTTATACTGAGGGTTTAGTGTTTTTTAATGCTGATGGTTTAGGGTTTTTTGGACTGAGGGATTATCGTTCTTTGGTGCTATTATATTTGAGTTTTTTGGAGCGAGTAATTATGGATTTTCGGTGTTAATGGTTTAGGGTTTTTTGGGGACAAAGGTTTTAATTTTTTTACATATGACAGTTTCATGTTCATTGGGGAAGTAGTTGATTGTTTTTTGTGTTCTGGACTGGGGTGTTTTTCAGGATGGAAGTTGAATTTTTTGGGTTTTAGGGTTTACTATAATTTATGGTTGATAGTATACTAATTTTTTGGAATGGGGGATGATGGTTTTTATGGATATAGTATTTTTGGATCTAAGGGTTTATTTTTTTCTTGGGACTGAGGTTTGATGTTTTTTTCTGGTACAGTGTTAAAGGGTTTTCTGTGGCTGAGGGTTGATCCTATTAGGAGGATGACGATTGAGGGTGTTTTTTGGGATATGTTTTGAAGGTTTTATGTAGTAGAGGATGGTTTATTTTTTCGGACTTAGGGTTGAGGGTTTTTTTGGTTCAGTGTTGAGGGTTTTTTTGGGGATTAGGGGTGAAGTTATTTTGTGGATTATCGTTGATTCTATGGGGGGGGGTTGAAGATTGAGGATTCTTTAGGTTGAGGGTTGAGTGTTTTTTGGGGCTGAATGTTTCGGTTTTCATTGGGATGATGGTTTAGTGCGTTTCTGGGATGTGGGTTTAGGATATTTTAGGGATAGAGGTTTATATTTTATTGGACTAAGGGATGATGGTGTTATTTTGGAGAATTGGGATTAGGGTTTTTGGGTAACAATTTTAAGGGTTTATTTTTGAAAATTGATTAATGGTATTTGTGTAATATGTTTTTGTTTATTTTTGGGATGGTATTTCATGTTTTCTTGGATGATGGTTTCAGTTTTATTGGGGCAGAGGGTTTATTGATTTTTGGTGACGAGTGATTAATTTTTTTTGGGGGTTTGGTGTTTATGGTTTTCATATCCTGGCTGTTTTGGATTTTATGGGGTTGAGGGAAGATGGTTTTTTTGGGGAACTGGGTTGATGGTTTTTTGGGGATGATATTTTAGGGTATTCTTGGTATTCATGTTGAGGTATTTTTGTGGCTAGAGTTCGAGGGTGTTTTGGGGGTTAATGGTTTATGGTACATTGGATATTATTTTTTATGGTTTGATGGGGATCAAGGGATATGGTTTTTTGTGAATGAGGGTTGGGGGCTTTTGGGGCTGAGGGTTGTGGGGTTTTTTTGTAATGAGAGTCGAGTTTTTTTAAGTATCATTATTGAGGGTTTTTTGTGGCTAAGGGACAGGGGTCTTTTCAGGCAGGAGGTTTTTTGGGGATGATTCTTGACTGGTTTAGGTGGATGAGGTTTGATGTATTTTCTGGTCTGATTGTTGACCATTTTTTTGGAATGTGTTGAGGGTTTTTTTGGCATGATAGTTGAGGCTTATCTTGGGGATGTGGGTTGAAGGTTTTATGGGTTGAGAATAGAGGTTATTTGGGGTAGATGTTTCATGGGTTTTTTGGGTGTTTATGGTTGAGGGATAATTGGGTATATGGGTTTGTTGTGTTTTTTTGATGAGTGCCAGTGTTTTCAAGGGCTGATTGATTACATTTATTTGTGAGAGTTTATGATAATTTGAATCTAAGTGTTTAGGGATTCTTGTGGGTGTGGGTTGAATATATTACTGTGATAAGGGTTGACAGTTTTTTGGGAAAGAATATTGATCATTTTTTAGAGCTAAGGGTTGATTTTTTTTAGGGTCTATGAGTTGAGAGATTTTTGGGGATGAGTGTATATGGAATTTTGGGGGGAACAGTTGATGGTTTTTGGGGGATGAGGGTATTCATTTTTTTGGGGTGGAGGGTTTTTCTGTTTTTGGGGATAATTCATTATTTTTCTCGGGCATAAGGTTTATAGATTATTTGGGCTTGAGGTATTAGGTATTTTGGGGTTTTTGTGATTTAGGTTTTATTGGGGCCGAGGGTTTAGGTTTTTCATGACAATTTAGGTATTTTGGGGTAGAGGGTATAGGTTTTTTTAGGGCTTAGTGTTTTTGTTTTTTAGGACATATTTTTTTAGAGTTTTTCAGTATTGAGGGTTTAAGGAATTTTTGGGATGAAGCTTAATGATTTTTTGGGATAAGGGTATAGGGTTTTTTGGGGTAGAGGGAAGAGATTTTTTGGGGCAAGGGGTAGTGATTTTTTTGCATATAGGCTATAGTGTATTTTGTGTCTTAGGGTTGATGAATTTTTGGGGCTAATGTATGATTGAATTTTCTGTATGAGTGTTGAGGATTTTTTTGGACAATGTGTGAGGTTTTTTTATGGTGTATGTTTGTCGGGTTTTGGGGGCTAAGGGTTGAGGGGTTTTTGGGGGCTGAGTGATGAGAATTTTTTTAGGACGAGGGATGAGGATTTTTGGGGGTTGAGGGTTATGGTTCTTTTTTTTTCTTTTTAGGTATAATGTTTTTGGGACTGTGGGTTAAGGTTTTATTGAGGTTTATGGTTTATAGTTTAAGGGGATTGACGTGGATTTTTTATTTGGGGATAAGGGTGTAGGGTTTTTTTGGGCATAAGGTTGATGGTTTTTTTAAATGTTTTGAAGGTTTTGGGGGATGATATATTATAGTTTTTGGGGGATGAGAGTTTTGGGTTTTTTAGGGATGAGGGTTGAGGGTTTTTTTGGAATATTGTTGATGTTTTTTGGAGATGATGGTTTAAGGTATTATTTAGTATTTTAATGAGGGATTTTTTAGATGAGTTTTCTAGGTGTTTTGGGGATGAGGTTTCAGTGTACTTTGGGTTTGAGGGTTGAGGGTTTGTTATAGAGGATGGTTTAGCATTTTTGTAGATGAGGGTTGAGGGTTTTCTAGTTATGAGGGTTGATTGTTTGTTTTTTATAAAGCATGATGGTCTTTTGGGACTGAGGTTTGACGTTTTTTTGTGGATTAGGGATCAAGGTTTATTGGGATAAGGTTTTAGGATTTAATAGGTTTAAGGGTTGATGTTTTTTTTGGAGATGAGGGTTGAGGCTTTGTTCGGGATGTGGGTTTTCAGGGTTGAGAGTTGAGTGTTTTTTGGGTATAAGGGTAGATGGTGTTTTTTGGATGAGAGTTTAGTGTTTTTCTATTTGGGTTTAGTTTTTTTATTTGGTCTATGGATTTATGGTTTTTTAGTTCTAAATTTTTTGGGATTAATGGGGATGCGAGTTATTGGTTTTTTTTGGGATGAGGGTTGAGGTGTTTTTAAGGATGAGGTATTAGGGATTTTATCATGTGGTGGGTTCAGTTTTTTGGAATGAGGTTCGAAAAATAATTTGAGATGATCAATTATGGCTTTTTGGGTGTTGCGTAGTGGTTTTTTTTCAGGGTGACAGTTTTGGATTTTTGGTGTTGAGGGTTGAGAGTTAATTGGGGATGAATGTTCAAGACTTTATTGGCCAGAGGGTTTAGGGTCTTTTGGGGATGTGGGAATAAGTGTTTATTGGGATGATGGTTTAGATGGATTTGGTGATGAGGGTGTACGGTATTTTAGGGATGATGGTGGAGTTATTTTTTGGGGATGGGGGTTGAGGGTTTTTTTCACTAGGGATTGAAGGTTTTTTGTGGCTAAGGGATTAGGGATTTTTGGTGTACGTATTTTGGGATTTTGGGGGATGGGGATGTATCTTTTTCGTGGGATTATATTTCATGATTTATCGGTGATAACAGTTTATATTGTTTTAGGCTAAGTGGAAGGGTTTTCTTATGATGCAGATTTAAGGCATTTTGGGATTAGAAATGAGGGTTTTTTGGGTGGAGGGTTGATTATTTTGTTTGGAATGAAGGTTTATGGATTCTTTTTGGATGATGGGTGAGATTTTTTGGGGATCTATGTTGATAATTTCGTCAGGATGAGGGTTCTGGCTTTTTGGGGGATGTGGGTTTAGGGTTTTATACAGATGAGAGTTGAATATTTTTAAGGATGCCGATTTTATTGTTTTTAGGATAAATGTTTATGGCTTATTGGGAATATTAGTTTAATGATTTTTTTGTGAGAGTTAAGGGTTCCATAGTTTAATGGGTTAGGGGTTTTTTGTTGCATATAGATTTGAGTAATTTAGGGATAAGTGTATAGGGTTTTGGGGGATGAACATTTTGATTTTTATTTTGGAGAATATGGTTTAAGGATTTTTGGGGACAAATTATTCATTTTTTTGGAATGATTGTTGTGGAAATTTTGTGCATGAGGGATGATGGTTTTAAATGGAAGAGGGTTTATGGTTTTTTGTGATATGGATTAGGGTTTTATGGGGATGATGATATAGGGTTTTTGGGGATAAAGGTTGAGGGTTTTTTTAGGGATAATGGATATGGGTTTATTAGGTGTTGGGGTAGAGGGTATTTAGAATGATGGTCCGGGAAATTTTAGAGGCATGGGTTTTTTGGGGATGAGTTATTTTTATGGTGGTTGAGGCCTATGGGTTTTTCATGGGTGAGGAATGAGGGTTTCCTTGGGGCCAGGATATGGGTTTCATGGGGCTAAATGTTATTTACATATTAGGGATGAGTGTTTAGTGTTTTTGGAGATGGGGTTTGTTGTTTTTTTTGCGTTGTGTTTAGGGGTTTCTTGAGGTGGAAAGATGAAGGTTTATTGGGGAATATGTTTGAGTGTTGTATAAGGTACTGTTTAGGGTATATAGGTAATGGGTGGTTTTGGGACTTTTGGGATGAGGATTTATGTTTTCTTGGGGCTAAGGACAAAGGTTTTTTAGGGATTACTGGATAGGGGTCTTTGCTAAGTGTTTGGTGATTTTTGGGTCTGAGGCTTTAGGGTTTTATATGAATATGGATTGTAATTTTTTTGTAGATGTGGGTTCATGGATTTTTGGGGAAAGAGTTTAGGGTTTTTATTAGAGGAGGGTTTAGGGTTTTTTGGGGCCAGGGGTTTTGTTTTTTTTTTGTGGAAAATTGTTTATATTTTTCTCATGATGAGGGTTAAGGGTTAATTGGAGATGATTGTTTAGGGTTTTATGGGGATAAGGCTTAAATTATTTTTTTAGCCCGAGTGTTTTTATTTTTTTTTTTTGTTTTTAGGGTATTGAATTTTTTTGGGATATGGTTTTTGGGTTTTTTTTGTATGGTTATTTATGTTTTTTTGGGATAAAGGATGATGGTTTCAAGGTCTGAGGGTTTTCGGGTTTTTAGGGCTTTTTATTGTTTATTGAGGATGAGGGATTACGATTTATTGGGGATTTCAGTGTAAGTATTTATGTTATTAAGGGTTGAGGTTTTTGGTGATAAGGGTTGAGGGTTTTTTTGAGCTCAGGGATGAGTGATTATTATGGATATGGGTTGATGAATTTTTTGGGGATGTGTTTTGAGTGTTTTTATGTGGAATATGGATTATGGTTTTTTTAGGGTTTTGAGGTTTTCGGGGAATAGGGTTTAGGGCCATCTAGGCCTAAGGGATTATGATTTTTTGTGTATATAGTTCAAACTGAGGGTTTTGGGTTTCTTTTTGACTAAGGGTTTAGTGAATATCTGGGGTTAGCGTTTAGGGGATTTTGGGGATGATTGTTTATTGTTTTTTAGGTATTAGTGCTTTCTGATGGTTTTGTTTTAGGGTTTCATGGGGATGAGAATTTGACAGTTTTTTGGGTGTGAGGGTTGAGGGTTTTTAGTGTTGATTGATATTTAGCAACGAGGGTTACATGTTTTTTTAGGATGAATTATGATGGTTTTCTGAGGATGAGGGTTTTTTATTGGAGATGATTTTGGGTTTTTGGGTTGGGTTTTTATGGTTTTTATGGTATAACCTTTAGGGTTTTTTTGGGGATGAGGGTTCAGGGTTTTTTTAGGGATGATATATTATGGTATTCTGGTGATGTGGGTTTATGGTTTTTTAGGAAGAGGGATTTGGGTTATTAGGAGAATAGGGATTAGGGTATTTTTTTGGAATAGGGCTAAGTGTTTAATGGTCATGTTAGTAGATGAATTTTTGGGGCAAATGGTTGAGGATTTTTTTCCCAACACGAGTTTTATCGTTTTTATGGGATGAGATTTTTTTAGGCTATGGTTTCAGAGATTTTTGGGATGAGGGTTAAGGGTTTTTTGGGACTACGGGGGTAGGTAGTTTTTCAGAATGACTGTTGATGATTTTTTGTGGATGGGGGTTGAGGTTTTTTTGGGACGAGTGTTGATGGTTTTTTGTGGGAGAGAGTAGAGTGTTTTATGGTGTTTTGAATTTGGGATATTTTTGGATTGAGTGTTAATGTTTTTTTTGGTATGAAGGGTTTAAGTTTATTTTGTGATTACATATGATGATCTTTTGAGGATGAGCGCTTATGGTTTTTTTGGGATGATGATTGAGGGATCAATGGGGATAATGGTTGGGTGTTATTTCTGATCTGCGGGTTGAGGATTTTTTGGGACCCGACAATGGTATTTTTTTGGGTATAGGTTTGAGGGTTTTTATGCGGAGGGTTGTGTTTTTTTGGTCATGTTGGTTAAGGGAGTTTTGGGGATGAGGTTTTAGTGATTAATGTGAATAAGTTTTAATTATTTTTTGGGATTGAGGAATTTTTGTGTATCAGGGGTGATTTTCATTTATGTAGACAGTATAAGGTTTTTCTCAACTAAGGTTTCATGGTTTATTGTGGCCGATTGATTGGTTTTTTTATGATGAGGGTTGAGGTTTTTCTGAGCAATTCGATTAGTGTTTTTTAAGGAAGACTGTTGAGGTTTTTTGGGGATGATGAATAACAGTTTTTTTGTTCTATGATATAAGGTTTTTTGCGGGCAAAGGGTTGAGGAATTTTGGCTGAGGCATTTGGTTTTTTTATTCTATGGTTTGAGGATATTTTAGTGAGAATGGTTGAGGATTATTTTGTGTTAGGGATGTGTTTGTTTTTAAAATTATGGTTGAGGGTTTTTTGGCGATGAATGTTCATGATTTTTGGGGGATGAGTGTTCATGGTTTTTAGGGATAAGGGATCTGGTCACTTATGGATGAAGGTTATCATATATCTTGGACAGAGGGTTTAGTGATTATTGATGATGAGGGTTTTTCAGGATGAGGGTTGAAGGGTAATTTGACAATGGGAGTTGTAATATTTTGGTTTTGTGGTATTAGTGTTTTTTGAAGAAAAAATTTGAGGGTTTTTTAAGGAGTGTAAATTTTTTAAAGGGTTTGGGATTATGGATTTATGTGTCTGAGGGCTTCACTTTTTTTTGGATGAAGGATGTGGATTTTTTATGATGTGCGTTATAGGGTTTTCAGGGGATAATGATTGAGGGTATTTTTGGGGATGAGGAGTAAGGGTTTTTTTGGATGATAGTTTTGGGATTTATTGTGGCTGAGGGAATATGGATTTTCGTGTTGACGGTTTTTTGGGGACGAGTTTTGTTGGTTTTTAAGGTCTGAATGTTTAGGGTTCTATGTAGTTGAGGGTTTGGTTGTTTTTGGGGTTGAGCGTTCAATGTTTTTTGGGGTGAGAATTCAATGTTCTTTTGTACTGAGGGTTCAGGGATTTTGGGGGCCGGATTCATGGTTTTTAGAGTGATGGCTTTGTTTTTTTTGGATTATGTTTTGGTGATTTTTTGTGATGAGGGTTTATGTATTTTTAGTGCTATGTGTTAATGTTTTTTTGTGATTGTGGGTTTATGGATTTTTCAGGATTATGTTTTAGGTTTTTGGTTATGGGATTTGAGGGTTTTGAGGATGACGGTATAGGGTTTTGAGGCAATAGGTTCATTTAATTTTTTATTGATGAATTCAAAACGGGTTTTGGTGCACGGGAATAGTGTTTATTAAGGCTGAGGGATTCAGGATTAATTTTGATAGAGGTATCATGGTTTTTTGGAATGAGGGATAAGGATTTTGTTGATGAGGGATCAAGGTTTGGGGATTAGGGAATAGGTTTTTATGTGGTGGGGTGTTCTTCGGTTTTTTTGGGTGAGGGTAATGGTTTTCCAGGGCCAATGGTTCATGTAATTTTGGGGCAGAGGGATTAGGGTTTTTTTTGGAATGATATTTTAGGGTTTTTTGGGGATGTTTATTGAGGGAATTTTTGGATAAGGGTTCATTGATTTTTGGGTTTCTGGGTTTAGGGTTTATCAGGGATGAGGGTTCAGGGTTTTTTGGGGATGGGGGTAAAATTTTGGGTTTTCTCATTTAGGGTTTTCGTAGGATATGAGATGAATATATTCATGGGAATATGGTTTAATGTTTTCTTGGGTGATGGTTTTGGGTTTTCATAGACTAAGGGATCAGTGTTTTTAGGGGATAAGTGTATATAGATTTTGAGGGGTGAGTGTTTAGGTTTTTCTAATGTATATGGTTTAGTGTTTTCTAGGGTACATATATATATATTTATGTGTATCATGGTTTTGGGTTTTCAAATGATAATTGATTAGGGGTTTCTTGGGATGATGGTTTAGGGTTTTCTAGGGATGAGAGTGTAGGTTTTTCTATGGCTAACAGTTTATGTTTTTTAGGTATGTGGGTTTATATTTATTTATGGATGAGGGTTCAGGATTATCAATAGATGTGGGTTGACTTATTTTGGAGGATGAGGGTTTATAGTTTTCTAGGGATAAGGGATTTGTTTTTTTATTGGATGAGGATTTATGGTTTTATCAGGAAAACGGTTTAGGTCATTCTAGAGGTGAGGGATTATGTTTTTATAAGGATTTCTAATTTGGGTTTTATATGGATGACTGTTTAGGGATATCTGGGTTTGATTATTTATGGGTTTCAGGGTATGAGGGTTTAGAGGTTTCCAAGAATGAGAGTTTAGTGTTTCCTACTTCTATGGGTTTAGGGCTTTTGGGGTCATGTTTTACGGATTTTAGAGGCTGAGGTTTTGTGGATTTATTGTAATAATGGATTAGGGTATTTCATAGCTAAATTTTTAGGATTTGTTTTAGTGATGATGGTTTAGGGATTCCTAGTGATAATGGTTTTGTGTTTTATGGGGATGGGGGATTTGGATTCTCTATGGCTGATGGTTTGGGGTATTCAAGCATAGAGGGATTTTGTTTTTATGTGGATGAGGGATATGATTTTTTTGGATGAGGGGTTTTTATTTATGTGACTAGTGATTTAGTGTCTTATAGAGATGAGGTTTTACAGTATTCAATGGATGAAGGATTAGGGTATTCTATGGATGAGGGTGTACAGTTTCCTAGGATTATAGACTTTGGGAATTATTGGGATCAAGATTTAGTATTTTCGGAGGATGAGGGTTTTGGGATTAATGTGGTCAAGGGATAGGATCTTTCGGGGATGAGGGTATATGATTTTTTGGGGGTGGGGGTTAAGCATTTTTGTGGATGAGGGTTCTGGAATTCTTAGGGATGACTATTTAGGGTATTTTAAGGATTATGGTTTATGGGTTTCTAGGGATTGAGGTAATGTTTTTTTAGGGGATAAGGGTTATGGTTATTCTGGGGAAGCTGAATTAGGGTTTTCTAGACCTGAGGGTTTATGATTTTTTGGTAATGAGTATTTAAAGGTTTTTATATCTTAGGGATTACTGTTTTTTGAAGGTGAGGATTTACAATTTTCTATTGATAATAGTTATAATTTTTGGGACATATTGTTTGGGATTTCGTTGGGGCTCAAAGATTTGGGATTAAATTTGGCATAGCGATTATGGTTTTATAGGGATCAAGGTTCATAGTTTTCTAGGGGTGATGGATTAGGTTATTCTGGGAAGATGGTTTATGTTTTTCATAGGTTGAGGGTTTAGGTTTTTCTGGGGAATAATTTTCTGGGATTTCGAGGAATGGTGGTCTAGGGTTTTTGGGGATGTGTGTTAATGATTTTCTACAGATTTGATTTTAGGGCTTTCTAGGGATGATGGTTTAGAGTTTTCTAGGGAGGAGGATTTAATTTTTTATGTGGCTGACATTTTGTGACTTTTGTGGTTTTTGTTTGAGGGTTTACTATGGATGTGTATTTTGGTTATTCTTGGGATGATGGTTTGGATTTTATTAGGCCAATATGTCTAGGGTTTTCTTGGGGAATTGGGTTTAGGGTAATTTAGGGAACATGGTTTAGGTTTTTATGTGGATGTTGGTTTAGGATTTTTTGGGGAATAGGGTTCATTACATTTAGTGGATAAAGGATTAGAGTTCTCAAGGGATGGGTGTTTAGTGTTTTTCAAGGAATAATTATTTTTTCCATAGATTGTGCTGTTATTTCGTTCCATGGAAGTGGGTTTATGGTTTAGGGATTTATTTGACTGAGGATTTAGGGTTTATTGAAAAAATGGGTATTGGGATTTATAGGGATGATTTTTTTATGGTTTTCTGGGGATTAAGGTTTAGGGTTTAATGGAGATTATGGTTTAGGTTGTTCTGGGTATGAGGGTTTAGGATTATTTTTGAAATAATGATATATTTATTTTTGGTGATGAGGGTTTATTGTTTTCATAGGATTGGGATTTAGGTTTTACATTGTTATAAGGATTATGTGACTCTAATCCTATTCTTTTAGGTGTGTTTTGTTTGAGGTTTTATGTATTTCTGGGCTGAGGGATTATGGTTTTCAAGGGTTGAGGATTAGGGTTTTCCTTTGATTAAGTTTTAGTGTTTTCTATGTCTATTTGTATAGTGGTTTATAGGATTTAGGGTTTACTTTTTTCTATGGATATGTGTTTAGTGTTTTTTGGGGAGGAGTGTTTTGTGTTTTCTAAGGATTTTTTATATGGTTTTCACAGGAAGTGGGTCTGAGTAATTTATGGGGCTAATGGTCTAGGGTTTTGGGGGTCTAAGGGTATAGTGTTTTCTGTTTATGGGAGTTTCGAGTTTCCTAGGGATGATGGTTTAGGATTATCTTTGGCTAAAGGTTTTTAATTTTATATGGATGTGGGTTTATGGATTTTTTGGCATTATTGTGCAGTCTTTTCTAAGGCTCAGGGTTTAGAATTTTCATGGTGTGACTATTTAGGGATTTCATAGAATGAAATTTCATGTGTTTCTAGGACTAATGGTTTATCATTTTTTCAGGAAGAGGGTTTAGGTTTTCTTTGGAAGAAGTATTAGGGTTATTTGAGATATGGGATTATGTTATTGTTTGCGCTTAGGGTTTCGGGTTTGTGGATGATGATTTAGGGTTCTTTCGTGAAGATGGCTATGGGTTTTTAAGGGGATGGGTTAGGGATTTTTTTTGTTTATGGGTTTAGAGTTTCATGAGTTATGTGTTTATATTTTTTATAGACAAGGGTTTATGGTTCTCATAGTTCTTGAATTTTTTAGGGATGATGGTTTAGGGTTTCATGTGGCTGGGGGATTGGGGTACTATGGGTCATGTGGTTAATGGTTTTCTATGGATAAGGGTATAGTGTATTCTAGGCTATGGTTTTAGGGTTTTTCTAGGGCTTATAGTTTAGGAGTTATTAGAGGTGTCTTTATTGGTTTTTAGGGAGATGGGGGTTTAGGGACTTCTGAAATTTATGGTTTATGGGTTTTTTGAATGTGGGTTTCATGTTTTTGGGGGATGTGTATTTAGGGGGTTTCATTCTATGGGTTTAGGATTTTCTAGGGGTGTGGATTGAGGGGTTTTTTGTTTAGTTTTTAGGATTTTGGAGGGAGATAAATTTGGGTTTCTTATGGATTATGATGTATGGAATTTTTATGGATGAGGTTATTTGGATTTTAGGGATGAGGGTTTAGATGTTTTTGTCGGATGAGGGTTTGTGGTTGTGTGAGGCTCAAGGTTATGGGTTATTTTTCTGATGTTTTAGTGGGAATTTGGGACGAGTATTTAGTTTTTTGGGGGATGAGTGTTTGTCATTCATATCATTGAGGGTATAAGGTTTTCTAGGGCTCAGGGATTAGTTATTTTATCAGGAGAATGTTTTAGGGATTCATTGGTTATGATGGTTTAGGGGTTCATAGGGGTTGAGTGTTAAGTTATTGTTTTGTATGATGGGGTAGGATTTTTGGTGGATTAATTTATAGGGTATAATGGTTCATAGGGATTAGGATTTTTTAGCTGTGGGTTTTGGATTTTTGGAGATATGTATTTAGATTTTTTTGGTGATTACGATTTAGGGTTTTCTGGGTAGAGTTATTTTTGTTTTTTGGGTCTAAGGGATTATAGTTTTCTAGGAATGATGTTTTAGGGTATTTTGGGGATGAGGTATTAGGGTTTTTCGGGACTGAGAGTATTGATATTTTTTGGGAAAAGGTATTACAGTTTTTCCTGTGTAAGGGTTTAGGTTTTTTTGGGTAAGAGGGTTTATTGTATTTTGGGTTGAGGGATTATGGATTTTTAGGGTTCAACTTTTAGGGAACATTGTGGATTATTGTTTTTTTGGGACAGGGATTTATTGTTTTCTAAGGATAAGAGTTTCTAGAGTTTTAGGGATACGAGATTTGGGTTTTCTATTGTGGAGGGTTTTGGGATTTAGAGGACTGAGGGTTTAGGATTTTATATGAATGAGGCATTAGGTTATTCTAGGGATTTGGGTTTAGGGAATATTAGGTCTATTGGATTAATTTTTTTAGGGATAAGGGTTGATATTTTTTGGGGGATGAGGGTTTAGGGTTCTTTGTTGATGAGGGTATGGGGTTTTGGAAGATGATGTTTTCATTTTTTTTGGGATTTAGTGTTTTTTGTTACTAGGTTTTGTGGTTTTTTTGGGATGAGGTATTGGTGTTTTTTAGTGATGAAGGTTTATGATTTCAGGGGATGATGGTTGGGTGTTTTTTGGTGATGAGAGTTTAGGGTTTATAATGGATGAGGCATTATGGTTCTTTAGACTTAGAGTCAATGGTTTATTTGGGGGTGAGGGTTTGTTAATTTTTGGGGGAGAGTGTTTCAATCTTGTAGGGGATGATGAATTACGGTTTTCTAGGGATAAGGGTTTATGGTTCTTTTAGGATGAGGGTTTTGGTTTATTTGGGGATGAGGGTATACAATTTTTTAGGATGAAGTGTTAGTGTTTATTAGGGATGATGGATTTGGGTTTTTTAGGATATGGTTTTCAAAAAAAAAAATTGTATAAGGGTTTTTTTATTTTTGAGAATGATAGTTTTAGTTTTTTTGGAGTAGATGGATTAGTGTTTTTTGGGGTTGAGAGTTTTTGGATATTTATGGATAAGGGATTGGTGATTTTTGGGATAAAGGATTATGTGTTTTTGTGGCTAATACTTTATTGTTTTCATTGAGTTGATGTTTTTGGTTTTTTTAGGAATGAGGATTTGGGTTTTATTAAGGATGATGATATTGTGTTTTTTTTGTATAGGTTGAAGGGGTTTTGGGGATATGATTTTAGTTTTTTTGGGATGAGTGTGTAGGATTTTTGGCAGCTGAGGGTATAGGGTTTTTTGGATTTGGGTTTTTAGCTTTTTGTGGATAAGGGTTTTTTTAATGAGGGTTTTTGGCATATTTGAGACTAGGTGTTTTGGGTTTTTTGGGATATGGTTTTATGGATTATTTGGGATGAGGGTTTAGGTTTTTTGGGGATGACGATTTAGTTTTTTTTTATGTGGGTTTATAATTTATTGAGTAAAATGGTATGTCGTTTTTTGGAATGAGGGTTTATGTTTTTTTCGATTGTATAGAGTTTGTTTGGGAATATTGTTTAGAGATTTTGGTGATGAGGGTTTAGATTTTTTTGCAGTGGAGGGTTTAGGATTTCAAGTGTATGATGATTTTGTGTGTTGGGGGGATAAGGGTTTACGGTTTTTTGGGGATGAGGGATTGGTGTTTCTTGGGGTAGAGGGTTTATGTTTTCATGGGA
This sequence comes from Viscum album, assembly GCA_963277665.1. Classification (NCBI taxonomy): domain Eukaryota; kingdom Viridiplantae; phylum Streptophyta; class Magnoliopsida; order Santalales; family Viscaceae; genus Viscum; species Viscum album. The sequence continues at coordinate 1,066,083,528 of OY728121.1, forward strand.
TGAGATTTAATGATCTATTGGGGTTGTGGTATTGGGTTTTTTGGGGGATGAGTCTTTCATGTTTTTTTGTTTCTAGTTTTTTATGACATCTAGAGAATGGGGTTTATGGTTTTTTGGGATGGTGGTTTAAGGTTTTTTTGGGAGGAGAGTTAATAATTTATTTTTGGATGAGGGTTTATGGTTATTTTAGGATTCATGTTTAGTTTTTTGGGGTGTGTTTTTTGAGTTTTTTGGGGATGGGGTTTATGGTGTATGTTGGATCAGATTTAGGTTTTTTGGTAATGAGGAATTATTGTTATATGTGAATGAGTAATTATGTTTTTTGGTGGATCTTGGATGAGGGTTTTTTGGGGTCAGGGTTTAGGGTTTTTTGGGATGAGGTATTCGGTTTTTTAGGGGAGAAGTGTATAGGGATATTTTGGAAAGAGGGTTTATTATTTTGGGGGGATGATAATTTACAGTTTTTTTATAGAGGGGGATTATGGTTCTTTTTGGATGATGTGTTATTATTTTTTGACGATGAAGGTTTGAGGATTTTTAAGGATGAGGGTTTAAGGTTTTCGACGTTTATGGGGTTTGGTTTTTTGGTGGTTTTTATGGTTTAGGGTTTAGGGTTTTCGACGGTTATGGGGTTTTTTGTACCATTATGGGTTTTGGTTTTTTCATCTTTTTAGAAGATAGTTGATTATGATTTTTGGGTTCGAGGGTTTATGGTATTTAAGGATGTGTAATAATGGATATTTTGGATGACGCTTATGGGTTTTTTAGGAAAAAAGGTTGGAGTTTTATGTGTTTGAGTTTTTATGGTTTTTTTGGATTGAGATATTATGGATTTTTGGACGAGGTTTTGGGATTTTTTGCTGAAGAGGGTTTGGGTTTTTAGGTTCTTATGGTTGAGGGACAAGGGTTTTTTTAAATAAAATTTTTGTTTTTCTTGGATATGTGGGTTTTGGGTTTTTGGGGATACGGATTTATGCCCAATGGGTCTATGGTTATTTTGGGTTTCTCGTGGCTAGGATATTGATTTTTCGAGGCTAGTGGATTAGGGTTTTCAGGGAGGTGTGTTTAGGGATCTTCTAAGAAGTGGGATAAGTCGTTTTTTGGTTGTGGGATAATAGTATTTTTAGAGGAAGAGTATGTGTTTTTCAGGTGGGGTGTTTATGGATATTTGGGGTGAGGGTAAGGATATTTTTCAAGTGATGGTTTATGGTTTTTAGGGGATGAATATTTTTTTAGGGATGAGTGTTGATGGTTTTGTGGTATGCCTGTTTACTATTTTTTGGGAATGAGTGTAAGGATTTTTTGTTTATCATTGTTTATGGTGTTTTGGAGTTGATGATTTATTGTTTTTTTGGGATGATGGATTTGGATTTTTTGATGATGAACATTTAGGGTTTTTTGGGGATGAGGGTTTATAGGTTTTCTGGGATCAGAATCTAAGGATAATTGATTATTAGGGATTAGTATTTTTGGATGATGTTTTAGGTATTTTTTGGTTGATGGATTGTTATTAGTTAGTGATGATGGTTTAGGGTTATTTATAGATAAGGAGGTCCTATTTTTTAGGGATGATGGTTTGTAGTCTTTTGGAGATATTATTTTATGGAATTTTTGGGATTACAATTTTTGTGTCATTAGAATTAGGGTTTATGGTTTTTTAAGGTTCATGGTTCACAGGGTTTTTTTGGGAAGATGGAGTTTGATTTATGGGGGGTGAAGGATTATAGTATGGGGTGATTATTGTATTTTCGGGATATAGTTTGTGGGGTTTTTCATCCCAATTTTTTATTTTTCAAGGATATCGGTTTATGGTTTTCGGGGGAGAGTGTTTATGGTTTCTAAAGGATTATGATTTTGGGTTTTTGGGGAATGATTATTTACAATTTTTTGTGGATGAAATTTTAGTGATTTTTGGGGATGAAGTTTATGGTTTTTTTAAAAAAATTATGGATTATTCTCTTTGGTGATATGTTTTAGGGATATTTGGGAATGAGCTTTTTGGAATTTTGGTGATGAGATAAAATGATTATTTGGGATGCTGTTTAGAGTTTAGTTTCCTAGGGTTTATGATTTTTTTGTGGCTGATGGTTTCGATAATTTTGTGGATCACAGGTTAGGCTTGTTTGTAGCTAAGGCTTTAGGGTTCCTATGGGATAAGGTATTCGTGATTTTTGGGCAGAATTTTTTGGGATTTATTGGGAGGAGGGTTTATTTTTTACAGGGATGAGGGATTCAATATTTTTTGGTTCTATGTTATTAGTGTTTTTTAGGGGCTAAGGGTTTAAGTTTTTCTGGTTTGATGATTTATTCTATTTATAAGATTAGGTTTTTTAGTTTTTTAGGTACGGCATTTTACGGTTTTTTGGGGCATAGGGATTTAAATTTTTTTTGGGAACAAGGATTAGGGTCTTCCATGGATACAATTTTCCATTTTTGGGGATGAGGATTTAGTGTTTTTTGGGAAGGGGATTTTGGGTTTTTGGTGTTGGGGGTGTAATATTTGTTAGGGTTCATTGTTTTCTTAGGGATGAAGTTTTTATGATTTGTGAGGATGAGTTTTTTTTGGTATATATGGATGAGGATTTAGGGTTTTCATGGATGGGGGTTTACAGTTTTATCAGGATGTGTATTTAAGGATTTCTTAGGATGTGGGTTTAGGTTTCTCTTTGGAATAGGTATTACGGGTTTGTGGGTATTAGGTTTAGGGTTTTATAGATCAAGGGTTTTACGGGTTTTGAGGCTGTGTGTTTAAGTTTCTATAGGGATGAGTTTTTAGGGGTTTCTAGTACTAAAATATTAGGGCTTCCTATAGATGTTCATTTATGGGTTTCTATGGATGAGGTTTTGTAGTTCTCAAAGGATAAGGGATTGTTGTTTTCTAAGTTTAATAGTTTAGGGATTTTTGGTGAATAGGGTTTGGGATATTATAGTGAGGTTTGTTTATGATTTTCTAACAATGAGGGTTTCATATTTTTGGGACTACATGTTCAGGGTTTTCTTAGGATGAGGGCTTTGGGTTTTCTAATAATGAGGGTTTTGGGTTTTCAGGGGCGGAGATTTTGGGATTTTTTCCCCTGAAGGTTTCGGGTTTTTTTGGGTAGATGTATTTTGGAGATTTTTTGTTGAGGGGTTATGTTGTTTTGGGGATTATTGTTTATAGATTTTTTGGGGATGAGTTTTTATAGTTTTTTGGGCAAGGGATTTTTTTGGGATGATCTTTTAGTTGTTTTTCCTAGAGAGTCTTGGGTTTTATATTTCTAGAGTTTTATGGTTTGGGGGAGAAAATTAGGGTTTTTTAGGATGATTGATTATGATTTTTAGGGATGATTTATTAAGGTTTATTGGTCTTAGGTTTTATCTTTTTCATGGAATGATGGTTTGGGGTTTTGGGGTAGAGGGATTTGGGTTTTGTAGGATGGGGTTAGGGTTTTTATTGTTGAGTTTTTCGGGTTTTTATAAGTAACAAGTTTTAGTTATTTTGGGTTAGAGTGCTTAGGGGTTTTATTAAGAAAATAGTTTATAATTTTTTTGTGGATGAGGGTTTTAAATATCTTATGGAGGTGGTATTATGGTTTGTGATGTCAATGATTTATTTGTTTTTTAGTGTCTAGGGTATAGGGTTTTTTGTGTTGAGGTTTTTTGGATTTTTTGGGGTAGAGGTTCAAGGTGATTTTTGTTGATGAGAGTTTAATGTTTTTTATGAGGGTTTAGTTTTTTTCCCGGAGAGTTTAGGGATATCAAGGAATGATTGTTTAGGTTTTTATTTTTATTAATGAGGGTTAAATATTGAATGCAGTAGGGGGTTAGGGTTGTTTTGGATGTAATTTTTTTTGGGGATTTAGGGTTTATGATTTTATAGGTATGAGGTTTTTGGGTTTTTTGGGGATTGGGTTTTTTGGGTTTTCTAGGGATGAGGGTTATGTATTTTCATTTGATGAGGGTTTTTTTTTGTTTTAGATGTATACGGATTTGGGGGTTTCTTGTGATGAGGTATTTGGGTAGTCTATGGTGATGGTTTAACGTTTTTTGGGGTTGTGTGTTTAATATATTTTAGGGAAGAGTGTTTAAGGTCTCCTATGGATGGGGCTTTATTTTTTAGTGTGGCAGAGTGTTTAGGGGATTTGGGGATAATGGTTTAGGGTTATTTGTGGAATGAAGGACTTGGTTTTTCCATAGATGAGTATTTATACCTTTCCAAGGATTAGGTTTTAAGTTTTTTTTTGGAAATTGGTTTAGGGATTTCAGGGGTTTAGGGTTTATGGTTTTTTTGGGTCTAACTGTTTAGGTTTTTATGGGGCTAAGGGTTAAGGATTTTCTTTGGCTGAGGGATATGGTTTTTTGGGGATGATAATTTACAATTTTATAGGGAATAGTTATTTGGGTTATATCAGTCTGATGGTTTTTTCATTCATTGAAATTAGAGTCTTCTATTTTTTCTGAATGAGGGTTTATATTTTTCTATGGAAATGGGTATAGTGTTTTATGGGACTAAGGTTGTATGGTTTTCTAGAGATGAGTGTTTAGGGTATACTATGGGTGATTATTTAGGATTTTCTTTTGATGAGGGTATGATATTTTCTGTGGCTGAGGGATTAATTTTTTCTAGTTATGAATGATTTTGGTTTTAGAGGATATGGGTTTTATGGTTTTTTGGGCATGAGAGTTTAGGGTTTTCTGGGGCCGATAGTTTAGAGTTTTATGGGGATGAGAGTTTCATGATTTCTAGGTCTGAGGGTTTTGGGGTTTCTAAGGATTAGGGTTTTATTTTTTCCTTGTTTAATGAATTTAAGATTTATAGGGTGGAGGGTTTAGTTTTTTATGGGTGTGAGGGATAAGGTTTTTTTAGGGATGAGGTTTAGGGTCATATGGTGATGAGGGATTAGGGATTTCATAAGATGAGTTGTTATGGTTTTCAATAGATGTGGAATTTGGGATTCCTCAGAATAATAATTTCTATTTTTTTGGAATGAGGGTATAGGTTATTATTCCGTTGAGGAATTAAGGTTTTCTATGACTGAGGGTTTAGGATTTTCTATGGATTAGGGTTTAGTGTTTTTAAGGGATTATGGAATAGTGTATTCTAAGAATGAGGATTAATTATTTTAGGGATTGAGGCTATATGGTTTTCTATGGTTAAGGGTTCGGGATTTGGGGATGTGGATTTTGGGTTGTAAGATTCTAATCATATAGGGTTTCATGGGGATATGTGTTAAGGGGTTTTCAGTTAAGGGTTTTTTGGTTTTCTAGGTTAATGTTTTTCTGGTTTTCCAGAGAAGAGGGTTTCTGCTTTTTTGGGGATGGCGGGTTATGTATTTATTATTTCGGGGGATTATGGTTTTTGGGGGATGAGGGTTTAGAGTTTTATAAGGATGAATGTTTTTTGTTTCTAGGTTTGAGGGTTTTCGGTTTTATAGGGATGAGTATACAGGGTTTTATATGGATGTGTGTTTATAGTTTTCAATGGAAGAGGGTTCTTTCTTGTCTGGGGATAACGATTTTGGGATTTTTGTGGATCATTGTTTCCGGTTTTTTTATGGATTAGGGTCTTCTATTTTCTAGTGGTGAATGTTTCAGATTTTCATAAATTTAGGTATTAATGTTTTCTTGATCTGTATTTATGGGGTTTTCTAGGATGAAGTGATCTTATTTTTCTAGGGAGGAGGGTTCAAGCTTCATTATGGACGATTGTTTGGGGGTTTGTGGGGATGTGTGTTTGGGATTTTCAAGGGATGAGAGTTTAGGGTTTTATTCTTCTGAGGGATTATGGTTTTCTTGGGTGGATGGATTTAGTTTTTATATGGATTAGGGTTTGGGGTTTTATGTGGATGTGAATTTCGTTTTTTCGTGGGATGATGTTTTATGGTTTTCTATTGTTAGATTTTTAGGATTTTCAAGGGATGTGGCTTTAAGTTTTTTTGGATTAGGGTATGTTGTTTTCTTGGGATGAGAGTATAGGGTTTTTTGGGGATAATGATTTGATATTTTATTGGGCTCAAGGATTGTGGTTTTCTGGGGATGAGGATTTTGGGTTCTATGGGGCTGATTGTCTTATGCCTTCTTGGATTGACGGTTTTGGTTTTTTTGGAAATGTCTGTTTAGAGTTTTCTAGTTTGAGGGTTTAGGTAGTTATGGGGTTGATGGTTTATTAGGCCAAAGGGTTTAGGTTTTAATATTTTATGGGGATTCTGTTTTATGAGTTTTTTGGACAGAGGGTTTATTGTTTTCTAGGATGACAGTTTTTGAGATTAGGGATTTGGGTTATGTGTATTTTTTCTGATTTATTAGGTTTTTCTAGGGCTGAGGGTTTAGGGTTTTCTAGGGATGAGGGTTTTGATTTTTGTGTGAATTATGGTATTTGTTTTTTGGGAATGAGGGTATTGGGTTTTCATTGGTAGAGGTTTTACAAAATTTTTAGTAATGAGGTTTTAGAGTTTTTATAGGGGTGAGGGTTTATGGGTCATTATGGATTATGTTTTTGGATTTTCTAGGGCTGAGGATTTAATGTTTTTTTGGCATGATGGATTAGGGTTTTATAAGGATGATGGATAATGGTTTTTTGGGACTTATTTTTTAGGGAATATTGGGGATAAGGGTTTAGAATTTTTGGGTCTATGGTCATTGGGTTTTTTAGGGATGAGGCTTTACATTTTTTGGAGCTATGGTTTTGTGGTTTTTTTGGATGAGTTTTTATGATTTTTTGCAGATAAGGGTTTATGGTTTTTCAATGTTGTGAGTTCATTATTTTTTTAGTATGAGGGATTAGGATTTATTATGGATGAGTGTTTAGGTTGTCTTGGCGATGAGGGCATATATTTTATTGGGGACACAGATTTAGTTTTTTTAGTGTTGAGTACTTTCGGGTTTTGGTCTAGATTTTATATGTTTTTGTTGAGTTTTGGATGTTGTCGTTCTTAATCTGAGAATTTTGGGTTTTTTAGATGAGTTATTTTTTTTGTTTCTTAGGCTATTGTTTTAGGATTTTTGGATATTAGGGTTTACGGGTTTTTTGGACTATAGATTTATGTTTTTTGGGGATTGTGGACTAGGGTTTTGGGGGACTTGGGATTTAGGGTTTCTTATGAATGGGGGTTTATCTCATTTAGGGATAGAAGAATAGGATTTTGGGGTCTTCTGAATTGGTTTTTTTGGGATGACGATAGATGGTTTTTGTGATATGGGAATAGGGATATTGGGGGTAGATGATATTGGTTTTTTAGTTGATGAGGGTCAGGTTATCTATGGGATGAGTGTTGAGGATTTTATGTGAATGAGGGTTTACTGTTTTTTGTGGTTGAAATCTAAATGATTTTTCGGGGTAATGGTTATGGAATTTATGGGGAAGTGGGTTGGTGGTTGTTTAGGGATAAGGATCCATGATTTTTGGTTTCATGGGATCATGGATTTTTTGGAAAAGGGTTCAGTAACATTTAATGTGGATGGTTAGGGGATTTCGGGGGAAGGTTTGAGGGTTATTTTAGTGTTAAGGGTTCAAGCGTTTTTTGGGGACAAGGGTTCATGGATTTTTGGGGATGAGGGATGACGTTTTGATCTACACTGATTTTTTAGGATTTTTGCAGTAGAGGTTTGATGTTTTTATTATTATTGAGGGATGATTGTTTTTTCAAGCTATGTGTTTATGATTTTTAGGGATAAGTGATGGTGGTATTTGTTTTGATGATATTTTTGGGGTTTATAGATTACATATTTTAGTTTATCGGGGATGGTATTTCTATTCTATTTTGTATGGTTATATTTGGGGGATGAAGGAATATGATTTTCTGTGTCTAAGGGATTAGTTTTATTTTGAGGTATTGGTTTTAGTATTCTTCATGAATGACAGTTTAGGGTTTTCAGGGAGAGGTTTTATGGATTATTAGGGGTGTTGGTTTAGGTTTAGTTAAGCCCAATAGATTAATGTTTTTTATGGATGATTTTAAGGGTATTTGGGATGAGTGATGAGTGTTTTTGGGGATGTGGTTATCGTTGTTTTCGGGCAATGGGTTTAGTTATTCTTTGGGAAGTGGATTTTGTGTTTTTGGGGATATGGGTGTAGGGTTTTTATGGATAACATATCTGGTTTTTTGTGGGGATGTGGAATTATTATATTTTAGGATTGAGGGTGTATGGTTTTATAGGGATGGAAGTTTATAGTTTATGGGGTATGATTTTTATGCTATTTTTATGGTGAGGGATAATTTCTTTCGTTAATTAGGGATTATGGTTCTTTCTTTATGTGGCATTAGGGTTTTGGGGGTGTGGGTATAGGGATTCTTGTTGATGATGGTTTAGTATAATTGGGGGGGGGGTAAAATTTTAGTTCTTTTTTTAATGATAGATTACTTTTTTTTGGAGAGAGGGGTTCATATTTTTTTAGGCCTCAAGGTTTATGTTTTTTTTAGGATGAGGGATTAGGTTTTTTTGGATGCCTTTTTAAGTTTTTAGTATTACGGTTTACTGTATTTTGCGGTTGGGGGTTGGTGATTCTGGGGGGAAAAGATTTGAGTGTCCTATAGGTCTCAGTGTCACGACCCGACCCGACCCGGGCTCGAGCCGCAACTACCCAAACCTGCCTCCATAGGCTAGGGGATGGCGACAAGCGCTGAAGACTTCACAACTCAGGGAGGTATTTTAATGAGTACTTGTACACACACACATGCATCCCACTCAATACAGAAGTGTAGAGTAAAAATAATAATGTACCAACTACTATAAATAAACCACAAAGTGCATCGACCTCTAAAAATTACAAAGCAAGTGCTAAAGGTAAACTGAAAAGAAAAAGGTAAATACACACGACCAACTAGAAAAGTTCCACAACCTGGAAACAGGTAAACAAAAGTAAAATAGTTGGGAGAGTCCCACAACTGGAATCCGACTACAACCACCTCACATGGTCCAAGTTCCCGAACTCTTAAGATCTTCTGAAGTCACGACCAACCTGTCCTTTGTCTGCAAGGGAACACAAAGTGCGGGAAAAGCCCATGTTGGGGTGACTATAAAAATTCTCAGTAGGATGCCCCGAAGGATTGAGGGAGCAACAACTGTGGTACTGAAGAGGTGAGAAGTATATCGAACAGGGGAAAAGTAAAGGAGTATAACCGAGTGTGCAACAGAGTAACAGTATAGAGTCCGGCTCAACCCAAAAAGATAACAGAAGTAGACTCGCCCAGACAAAAGGAGCTTGAAACGGTGAGAAGATGGTCATCTCGTCAAGTCTTCACTACCTATAGTAGGAGAGTAGACTTGTCCAACCATGAGAAGCTAGACATGGGAATCACGTGGCATAACCTGCACATCTAAGACTCTCTTAGAAGGAAAGTAACAAAAACCCAAAGAGTCGGTACTCAAACAAGATATAAATATATATATTCTCTACCAAGAAACCCGAACAAGATCGTAAGGGGATATCTGTCCTGTTGCTCAGCCCTAGAAAGGTGAGTAGCCAACAGTCCCAGAAGTAAACACCATCGATGCCCAAAATCCAGCACGTCTGCCCTGAACTCCAAGTCAACGGGCTCAAATCACCACACCGTGACATTATCCACTTTGGGCGGCACTGTCTCTACCTCACGGTTTTAGGTCTCATATCAAGGAAACATCTCGGTGGGGAAAGAACCCCTCATACTTGAGAGTTTTTGGGAATTTCAAAACACTTCTCGTCACTACCTCGCAGACGAGAGGTCTCCTCAAAGTCGACAGGCGACCCCCTGCCCAGACCCACTAGAGGGTAATCCCTGGAAGTCGACAGGTTCCCACTAGAGGGAGACCTGGAAATAGTCGATGTGTTCCACACTACCCAGTCCCGTAAAAGGGTAATCCACTGGTGGGAGACCTAGAAAAATTCAACGACAGGTCCCAATGCCCCGTCCCGTGAAAGTTATCCACTAGAGGGAGGCCTAGAATCGCCAACGGGGACCACTTTCCAGCCCAGTTGGAGGTAAACCCTTCATCGGGGACCACTCTTCAGCCCCGCTGGAGGTGAACCCTAAATCGCTCTGGCCATCCCTACTAGATGGTACAATGTTGGGCAACCCAAGTGGGTACTGGAACAAGGTAAACATATATATATGCTCTGCCAAGAATCCTAAACAAGATCATAAGGGGATCTCCGTCCTATAGCACAGCCCCAGAATGATGAGTAGCCAACAGACTCAGAAGTAAACACCGTTTATGTCCAGTATACCGCATGTCTTCCTTGAATTGCATGTCATGGAGCTCAAATCACCACACCATGATGCTACCTGCTTTGGGCGGCACTGACTCACCTGCACGGTTTTAGGTCGCGTCTCAAGGATGTGTCTCGATGGGGAAACAACCCCACATACTTGAGATTTCTAGTGAACGTCAAACCAATCCTCGTCACTACTCCACAGTCGAGAGGTCTCCTCAAATTCAACAGGCGACCCCCTACCCAGCCCCACTAGAGGGTAATCCATGGAAGTCGATATGTCCCCACTGGAGGGAGACCCGAAAAGAGTCAACAGATGCCACACTGCCCAGTCCCATAAAAGGGTAGTCCACTGGAGGGAGACCCGGAAAAATTCACTGACGGGTCCCAATTATGAGACCCGTGAACAGAATCCGCTAGAGGGAGGCTCGGAGTCGCTAATGGGGATAAATTCCCAGCCCAGCTTGAGGTAAACCCATCATCAGGGACAACTTCCCAGCCCCGCTAATTGTAAACATGGAACCACTCTGGCCATCCCTACTGGATGGTACAACACTGGCCATCCCTACTGGATGGTAACCCACTGGCCATCCCAGCTGGATGGTACCTCACCTTCCATCCCTACTAGATTGTACCGCACTGGTCATCCCTGCTAGATGGTACAAATGGACACCCCTATTTGATGGTACCCCACTGGCCATCCCTGCTAGATGGTACCTCACGGGCCAGCCCTGCTGGAAACAACCTCCTGGCCAGCCCTGCTGGAAACAACCTCCTGGTTAGAGGTTCGGTGCTCACGTAATTTGTTAGTCACACCAAATACAAAAGAACTCTACCAGGGAACACGAATAAACTCTTCCAGGAAAACCATCGAGAACATAACATGAGGAAAACTCAAACGTGCTTGTCAGACAAATGAGAATAGAACCAGGGAGAAACTCAACCCTGCTGGTCAATCCAATGAGAATAGAGACAGGGGAAACTCAACCTTGTTGGTCAAACGAATGAGACAAGATGGACCCTCTACGTCACGAGAGGTCAAGGGTATGAAAATAAGAACATGGAACGCACATGGGTTCCACAAGATGTGGTTCTGGTTTTACCTCCAGCGGGGCTAGGAAGTGGTCCCCGATGACGGCTTTACCTCCAGCAGGGCTGGGAAGGGGTCCCCATTGGCGATTTCAGGCCTCCCTCTGCCGGATACCATTCACAGGTTTGGGAATTGGGACCCATCGATGTCTTTTTCCTAGTTTCCCTCTAGTGGATTATCCTTTTACCAGACTGGGTAGTGTGGCACATGTCGACTCTTGTCGGGTCTCTCTCCAGTGGGAACCCGACGACTTCCAGGGATTACCCTCTAGTAGGGGTGGCCCGGTGGTCACCTATCGACTTTGAGGAGACCTCCCGACTATGGGGCAGTGACGAGGTGTGGTTTGACGTTCTCCAGAACTCTTAAGTATGAGGGGTGCTTTTACCACCGAGACATGTCATTGAGATGCGACCTAAAACCTTGCAGGCGAGTCAGTGCCACCTAAAGCGGATAGTGTCAAGGTGTGGTGACTTGATCCCCTTCACTTGCATTTCGGGGTAGACATGCGGGAAGCTGGGCATCAATGGTGTTTACTTTTGGGACTGTTTTATACTCTCCTTTTTGGGGCTGAGCTACAAGACGAAGATCCCCTTATGATATTGTTCGGGTTTTTTTAGCAGAACATATATATAATTATACTTTGTTCCAATACCCTCTCTTTGTGTTTTTTGTGACTCTCCTTCTAGGAGAGAGGAATACGTGGGGGGGGTATTCCATGTGCTTTTCGTGTCTATCTTTTCATAGTTGGATGAGTCTACTCTCCGACTATAGGTTGCAATGACTCGATGAGAAGTTCATCTTCTCACCATTTCCAGCTGCTTCTGTCTGGACGAGTCAACTTTCTTTATCTTGTTGGATTGAGCCCAAATTTCTATTGTTACCCTTCTGTACTCTCAGTTGTACTCCTTTACTTTTCCCATGTTCAATCTACTGCTCACCTCTTCAGTACCTCCTTGGTTTTCTCCCTCGAGCCTTTGGGGCATCCTACTGAGTAGTTTTATACTCACCCATTCTTGGACATTGCTCGCACTTTGTGTTCCCTTGTAGATGATATATAGGTTGGTCATGACATCAGTAGAGCTTAGGAGTTCAGTAGCTTGGACTGTGTGTGGTGGTCGTAGTCAGGTTCTAGGTGTGGGACTCTCCCAGCTGTTTTACTTTTGTTTACCTGTTGTCGGGATGTGGCACTTTTCTGGTTTGGCACGTGTTTTTTCCCTTTTCTTTTCAGTTTACCTTTAGCAATTTCTTTTTACTATTTAGAGTTATATGAACTTTGTGGTCTATTTATAAAAGTTGGTACATTACTTTTCTTTTTTTACTCTACACTTCTTCATTGAGTGGGATTTGTGTCTCTATACAGGTACTCAGGAAAAGGCCTCCCCGAGTTGTTTAGCCATCGCCTCTTGTCCCCAGCCCCTGGCATATGGAGGCGGGCTTGGGCTAGTTACGGCTCGAGCCTAGGTAGTTTCGGGTCGTGACAAAGTGATATCATAGGTGGTTCGACCCTTGGGACGTTTCAGAGATGTCCCTAAAAAGGAATTTGTTGGGATTTAGGTCAATAGTGTTAACTTGTCTCGAGAGCGGCTCTCAGACAAGGGAGTCTAGTGATGGTGCAGCGGCTGGCGTATCCATTCACCAGGGCCCTAATAACCCGCTTGTCGACTCGGCATGTTGAGAAACTTGTTGCAGGGAAAATAGGTTTGTGCATCACATAGGATTGAGTCTTGACTGTCCTTCTTGAGTCATCTCCCCATTGTTCTTACCGTTATATACACATAAGCTCATCTGACCGTGGCACAGATTGATAACATTCAAGTTGTCCCCGAGAGTATAGCCAGCTAGGATACTAGATTTGGTTCGTGATGACGACCATATGAGCTACGAGGCCTCAGTTCAAGACCCATCATGCGAGTCCCTTTCTACGGGTGGGCCAGAAGAAACACCCCCACCTCGTGAGAAGCGGACAGCTTCAGCAGAGCATACTGAGTTTGAACACAGGTTGAGCATGCTCCGTGAGTTCTAGAATCAGAGACCGCTGAGGATTAGTGGTGAGCCAAACCCTCAAGTAGCAGATGATTAGCTAGAGATATTGGATCTCCTCTTTAGGCTTTTGAAGACGCTGACAGATCAAGTGGTGGCTTTTGGATCCAACCTTTTTCAAGGAGCTGCTGCGCTTTGATGGAGTTAGTTGACTCAGTTTCTCGATGAGTCATCACTTTCATGGGGTGACTTTTAGCTTCTGTTTCATGAAGAGGTTTACCCCTCTTTCTTATGCTCCGCTCTGTTCCAGGAGCTCTAGCATTTTCAGCAGGGAGGAATGATGGTGACTGAGTACATGACTAGGTTCTCAAACCATGCACGTTTTTACCCGGACTTGGTTCGTGACGGCAACTTTCGAGCGCAGATGTTCGATCAGGGTCTCCGTAGAGAGATTTGTGATGTCATAGTACCCCTGGTAATTTCCACTTATGTCGAGGTACTAGAGGAGGCACTGGTAACAGAGATATTCTTTTCTCATTCTACAGTTGGTGTTTGCAGCAGGCTCGACAAAGACGAGACGTCATCCGTAGCTAGCAGGTGTCTGCAGACAGAACCTTGACGTAGGTGTCTTCCCAATAACCGAACTCAGGGGTGTGTTCTTACACCACAGTAGTGCTGGAGGGCACCAGTGCAGCCCAGAGAGAGTCGGTGTTATGCATGCGATGGGCGAGGTCACATGGCGTGAGACAGCCCGACCAGGCGCACTGAGAATATCGGGCAGGAAGCGGGTGCACTACCACGGCAGAGGCAGTGTCGTGATCGGATTGGTACCCATAGAGGTGTTGCTATCAGAGGATCAGGAGGAACTGTATGTGGAGGAAAACCCTAAGAGGTATTCCCATCACCACCAGGTGGTCCACGTCAATCTCCGAGAGCTGACAGTTGGGACCATAGGCAACCACAAACTTTGGACGTCTACGATCCTGTAGAGCGTGAGGTGATAAGAGGTATGCTCTACAACCCTTCTACTTTTTTCATGTAGAGTTGTTAGAATCTGTGTGAGAAATTCTTACTCCTTGCTCCTTGATTAATTTTTTACCAGGGAAATGCAGGGCATCAGGTGTAAACCTGTGTTGGTAAAGTAGAGGACATGGAACCTTTTCCTTTAGTCGATGGAAGCGACTCTTTCACCTTTTGAGCGTGTAAGAGAGTCTTGGTCGTGGGAAATCGACTATGAAACCTTGCATGACCAAATATCCTTGGGTTTTTGACCATATGGATATTCTGAAGGAGGGAATCGTCGGGATTTGTCCCTAGTCCAAATGGTGATTTCAGTCACGGCGTGCGATATAGGGGTTTGTTCGAGGATGGGAGCTACCCCCGAGAGCCTTCGGGCCATTTGAGACCGTGCGATGGGATGGTGAGATTCCCTACCACCTTGCCCTAACCAAAAAAGTCTGGAGTGGGTGTACGACGTCTCCCGGGTGACTCACCTGAGAAGAAGTGTCTTTGCTCATATGCACGTAATCAGCAAGGGCAGAACTCGTGTGAATAGATCAAATCTTTTGGTCTATGTGCGGTGATGTGGGATTGTGTAAGAGTTCTTCTGGGTAAGTGAGAGCTAGGATTGGGAGTAGTACCTTGTGTTGTTCCCTGGTTTTGTTTTTAAGGGATGAAAGTCATGCAGGAGGGAATGATGTAAGAACCCTTGTTTTTTCTATAAAATACTTTGGAATATTATTAATGTTATTGCAGAGCATCACCTTCTGACGGCGTGCTATTCTGAGCCCTGGTGTGGCCAGAATTTAATTTTCAGTGAGTTCACACTAGGAATAAAAAATAAATGAAATAACTCATAAACGGTGTTTCAGATAAGAAATATGAGTGTACGGATGGGTCCTAAATGGGGTCTTTTCCCTAGGAACAACATAAAGCATGTCATCACAGTACATTTGGACCCCTCACCCATTAACGGAACGTTAAATGGATAAATAAAATAATTAATTTATTCGTTTAATGGTTAATCTCATGTATCTCTTAAATAGTGGCTCGTATTGGAAAACCGAGGGCACCATTGAGTTTGGAGCATGCCTTTTACACTAAGAGGGGTGTAAGTTTCGCAAGCACGAGCCTTTTGTGGAAAATTCCACCAGAGGCATTTTTGTAATTTAGCAGCCTCTGTCGTTGAGTTCTATAACATTTGAACGGAGGCTCGGATCAAAATTCTGAGATATCCATTTTGCTTAGGAGTTGTTTTTACCCTAGGGGAAGCTTAATCCTGACCATGACGAATGTTCAGGTTCCGGCCGACGGGTGGGTGGTTAAGTGTGTTTTTCTTTTTAAACACACCCTCCACTCTCTTACCCTCCACTGGGTTCTCCCCCTGGCGAAACCCTCTCACCCTCAACCTCTACTCCTCTTCCACCTCCTCCTTCCTCCCAATCAAGTTGGAAGTGGCAAAAGTGGGGTTCAGATCAACGGTGAAGCTACGGGCTATGCCAAACATGTTGGATAGTGCATTTTATATTTCCACACCTCTATTGAAATCATAGTTATGCATCGAATTGCTGTTTGATTGTCGAACGAAGACCATAAATGTGTAGTATATGTTCCAGTATTTACAACTCAATATTCAGATTGAAATTCCGAGTTCTGATATGATCATAGTCGTCCGGCAAAGAATGCAGGTTTTTGGTGTTTTTCCGGCGGTTTTGGGATCTCCGGCGAGCTGGGACAGCGGTCCGGCGTATCCCCACAGGGTTGCTGCGGCCCAGTGAGCGGGCGGCTCGGCTTGATCGGGATGGCGACTGGGTGAGATGGGGGCATGTTGGTTCTTCAGTAGAGGTGGCAGGGGCCGGTGGACGGTGAGGGCGAGCGGTCGTCGGTCAGGTGGACCGGGGGTCGCGGCGCGACCCCTCTTGGGAGACAGAGACATGCCGAACGCGGGTCTCCACGTGGAACAGTGACTAGCCTCATGTTCAGTCAGTTTGGAGGACCGCTGTCCGCGTGGGTGAACCACAGGCCGCGGCGGCTCATTCGGTTGAGCCTCGGGCTGGCCGCCTTGGGCCGGTCCGGTCCACCCCCACTTGCGTCTGATGACGCTTAAGCTGGCGTAACTCCTTAATCGGGTGTAAGATTCACGTCCCGTTTGCGGTGACGAGATCCTTCGATCTACATGGACTTTTTGTGATGGTCTCAAGAATTTATAATTCCCATGATGGGGGGCCTCAGTTGCTTGACACGCCATTAAGCGGATTGGCGTTTTTTCGGGGGTTCTTGTTTTGGACGGTGAAGACACATATGATGTCGGATTTGAGTGCCGTAAGTGGTTTTGTGACCCTGGCATCAGGGAGGAGTCCTCCAAGGTTGTTTCGGGCATTGAAACTAGAGTTGAGGCGTTTGCCCCATGGCCCTTCTTTTGAGTTGCACGCAGCTTTTTGTAACTTTTTCAATGGACATCCGTTCGGGGCATGCAAGAATTCGATGCTGGGTTTTTTTTTGAGAGCATTGCAATGGCGCAATCCGCCTGCTTTAATTCAGCACGCTGGTGCGGGCCCTATGAGGGTCGTTTTGGGAGTTGACGTTGAATTTCTATCTCCTTCACCGGGTGTCCGTTTCGGACAAGTGATTTGTCAAACATGTGTACTTTTCTGAGAGAATCGCAACGGTCTGATCCGTTTATTTCATTTCATGACCGTGATGTGGGTCCCACGTTGCACCGCTTGTGTGTGGTGCGGTGAAAAGCATCATTTCCTCCAGTCATCTATTCCCCTCAAGTGAGCAGTCAATTTTACGTGTCTTCCCGAGGGGATCGAAATGGTGCGATGCGCTCAACTGTTTTCGGGACCGAGTCTCAGTACCACGGGATGTCGTTCGGGCGTATAGAGGTGTTGGCGACTTTTCCATCGGATATACATTTGAGGCGAGTAAATAATCTATATCGCCTATTTTTTCATGAGGATTACTATGGTATGAACCGTTTGTATGTGAGAAGCGTCATTCGAGACCTCTTTTAAATGTGGAAGCCTAAAAGGTGTACCGGTGGGGGGTTCTTCTTGTGGTGTTTGTAGAGAACCCTTGGCATGTGATCGCGTGCACTCCCGTGTGAGTGAGGTAAATGTTTGAAGAGATGTAGTTGGTCATGCCTGGGCTGATGAGGTTTATTGTTGGAGTTGTTACATTTACGCCCTTCACGTTGACGTTGGTTGTGGTGTGCATGATAGCTTTTGGGCTAGAAACATGGTATACTATGGGAGTATATGGGAATTCATGAAGGTACATTGTAACACCCCATGATTCCATGGTAGGCCTCTCTTTGAATAATAGAGAAGCGTGTATTGTACGAAACCTCGAGTTCTAACACACCGTGACCAATCAAAATCGCCGTTATGAATAGTAATACCCACTTTTTAAAATTTCATAAATTTTATTATTCAAATTGAACTTCATTTTTGGATTCTGAATATCGAAATTATCCTATGTTGAATTTTTCATTTTTTTTTGAGAACTTCAAAATTTTTTATAAATAATGTAAAACACTAATCTTTAATTAAAAAAAATTGTCAAAATAATTTATAGTTATAAATAATATAATTTAGTGGTTTTAAAGTATAATTAGAATATATTTTAGACATTTTATCCAATGGTGGTCATTAGAATTAATTTCACTTTGAAATTTGACATATACTATTGTCAATATTTTGATATATATTGTTTCTTATAAACACGCTATTTGTTGTGACAGCGGGAATTAGTTATTAAATTAATTATTTCAACTTATATGTTTTTTATTTTGTAAAATAGACATCATTTTTGTATTAGGAATATCAAATATAGCTTAGGGTTAATTTTTGGTATTTTTCTGAAAAACAAAAAATTTTGATGAATAGTGAAACCACTAAGTGGTAGTTAAAAAACTAATTTTTCGATTAATAGAAATTTTACCACCTCTGTGATTTGAATTTCAAAAATCTGACATACATCATTGTAATTAAAAAGTAAAATGTGGTTCAATGGGATTAAAATAATTTTTGGTGAATAGTAACTTTTAAGTTCTATTAATCGCGATTAAAGGTAATTAGTTTTATTTAATGTAAATATAATGTTATAATAATATGAAATTTCCTTTAAAATTGACCTACCCTTATTGGATGAATCATGGCCGACCAATACAATCCATGGGTCAACTTCGGGACCGCATGGAGCCACTTGGGTAAGAAAATGACATTAATAACTTTTTATTTAAAGTATAAATAAATTTGTCACAAACATGTGTTGTTTTACTAAAACAATTATTACATGGGGTTATATAAGTTAAATTTTTGACTATAAATATTCATTCTAAAGATAAAAAGATTTAATAAATCATGATATTTTCACTACTGGAAATATACAATATCCCAACGGTTCTGAACCGTTGGGAAAGCCCCTCAAACCGTTGGGAAAGGTTTTCCCAACGGTTCTCATAACCGTTGGGAAGTAAGCCGTTGGGAAAAGGTTTTCCCAACGGTTTACTTCCAACCGTTGCAATAGGCCTATAGAAATTTAGTTTTTCCCAACGGTTCTCACAAACCGTTGGGAAAACTAAATGCCACACATTTTCCCAACGGTTCCAAACCGTTGGGATATACCATGTGGAACAATTTCCCAACGGTTTTAAACCGTTGGGAATTGGTGAAGTCTTTCCCAACGGTTTAGAACCGTTGGGAAAAGACATGCTAGAAATATGCCAACGGTTTCAAACCGTTGGCATACCCTATGCTGCAAATTGCAGCACCCTGCAATTTGCACAGCCCCTGTCTATCACCACCGGTCATCAGGCCTCATTTTCACCTCATTTTCACCTCATTTTCACCTCATTTTCACCTCATTTTCGATCCAACTATTGTACTAGTAATAAAATAAAACATACATATTCAATTACGAACAAATTCATACACATTTAACATATAATGGATCCTGAAACTATACAAATCCATAATTAAATTACAATTCATAAACATACATAATTCATATAGAATTCAATTTAAAATTTAGATGACAATTATACGTGGAATCTGAAATTCAATTCATAATATGATCGGTTTTTTCTATACCATATATTTTTACCTCAAATGATGTCCATTTTAAACAAAATACATACACCTGAAGTGATACCGGCCACACCGCACCTCAGATTGAGGCGGGGTTAACTCGTACACGTCACATTTGACTCATGGATCGTTGTGCTAAAGTATCGACAGAATCCTAATACGTTTGGTCGGTTTTCCGTATGCCAGTTGATGGTTTTCACTTAAAATGGCGTCCTTTTGAAACAAAAGACGGACACTATGAGTGGTGCCGACCACACCGCGTCTCCAATTGAGGCGGGGTTGATTCGTACACGTCACATATGACTCATGGATCGTTCTCCTAAAGTTTAAATGGAAACCGAATGCGTTTGGTCGGTTTTCCGTATGTACCTAAAATGTTGTACATTTTAAACAAAAGAGTGACACTTAGACTCATCCCGACCACACCGCGACTGAGATTCATCCCGGGTTGGCTCGTACATGTCACATATGACCCATGGATCATTGTGATAAATTATAAAAAGATTCCGAATGCGTTTGGTCGGTTTTGCGTATGCCAGTTGTTCTTTTCATTTATAATCATGTCCATTTTAAACAAAAGAGACATAGTTAGAGCGGTGTCGGCCACACCACATCTCAGATTAAGACGGGGTTGACTTGTACACGTCACATATGACCCATGGATCGTTGTGCTAAAGTATCGATAGAATCCGAATGCGTTTGGTCGGTCTTCCGTATGTCAGTTGATGTTTTTCACTTAAAATGACGTCCTTTTGAAACAAAAGACGGACACTTTGAGTGGTGTCAGCCGCACCGCATGTCGGATTGAGGCGGGATGATTCGTACACGTCACATAGGACCCATGGATCGTTCTCCTAAAGTTACAATGGAAACCGAATGCGTCTGGCCGGTGCACCAGACAGAAGCAAGGGATTTCTCTGGCTCCACCGGCTGACCGGTGCTGAGCCACCGGCTGGCCGGTGGTCTGGACAGAAGCATGCTATTCTGTCTGGGTTCCACCGGCTGGCCGGTGGTCAGGCACCGGCTGGCCGGTGGTCTGGACAGAAGGTATTCCATTCTGTCTGGGCCCACCGGTTGGCCGGTGGCCAGACACCGGCTGACCGGTGGCACTTGGCAGAGGGCAAGGCCTTCTGCCTTGTCCACCGGCTGGCCGATGGGCTGGATCCGGCTGGCCGGTGACCTTACCGGCTGGCCGGTGGTCTCACACCGGCTGGCCGGTGGACTTAAAATGACGTCTTTTTGAAACAAAAGACCGACACTTTTTGAGTGGTGTCGGCCACACCGCGTCTCCGATTGTGGCGGGGTTGATTCGTACACGTCACATATGACCCATGGATCGTTCTCCTAAAGTTTCAACGGAAACCGAATCCGTTTGGTCGTTTTTCCGTATGTACTTAAAATGGTGTTCATTTTAAACAAAAGAGAGCCACTTAAACTTATCCCGGCAACACCGCGACTCGGATTCATCCCGGGTTGGCTCGTACACGTCACATATGACCCATGGATTGTTGGGATAAATTATCAACAGATTCGGAATGCGTTTGGTCGGTTTTCCGTAAGCCAGTTGATTCTTTTCACTTAAAATGACGTCCTTTTGAAACAAAAGACGGACACTTTGAGTGGTGTCGGCCACACCGCGTCTCCGGATTGAGCTGAAACCACCGTGAAACATTCTAATTATTATTCGTGACGTGTACGCGCAGACGGCACGTCAATCGGACGTGCGGTTTGCGCGGTACGGCTCAATATTAGTGTTTTAAGTGATGCGCGCGCTTCGTAAACGCGCGTGAGGGGGGTCCAAACGGGCCGAACGATGTCGGAATGGCCTGAAATCAGACGACAAATACGGGTGAGTGATTTCTGAAGTGGTCGAGCAGACGGCACGTCAATCGGACTTGTCGTGTGCCCGCGGTGACCGACAACGCAGTTATGGTGTCATAAACGGCCAGAACGGGCGTCCAACGGTCAAATTCATAGCGGACGGCCTCAGATTGATCTGAAACCACCGTGGAACATTTTAATTATTATTCGTGACGTGTACGCGCAGACGGCACCTCAATCGGACGTGCGGTTTGCGCGGTACGGCTCAATATTCGTGTTTTAAGTGATGCGCGCGCTTCGTAAACGCGCGTGAGGGGGGTCCAAACGGGCCGAACGATGTCGGAATGGCCTGAAATCAGACGACAAATACGGGCGACTGATTAAAATAATTCAACTCCAATACTATACTACGAGTCTAGATAAAACCAACAACTAGAATAGATTAAACATCACATGTCAAGTCAAAAATGTAACGGATCAATATGTCCCACATCAGCATCACCATCTCCATCATCATCATCATCATCGCCCTCGTCATCGTCCTCCTCATCGTCATCACCCTCCTCAACGCCTTCCTCCTCGCCTTCGCCCTCCTCCTCGCCCTCCTCATCTCCATCCTCTTCCGAATCAGACTGCTCGCCATCATCATCTTCAAGCTCGACATCGGCCTGACCACCACTGGAACTGCCACCTGGTGCACCATATATAGAATGTATCGACGACATGTATTCATCAATCGCTGGGCTGGCCTCTGCTGGAAGTGTTGGACGTAGAACTTCAATAAATTTCATAAATGCACTGTTTGCCCTTGCAGACTGTTCTGCCGTCTCTGTGGCCCTTTTCTCAGCCTGTTCTGCTTGTGCCCTAACTTGCTGCAGCTCGGTGGCACTACAACTCGTACCTGAGGCAGGCCAATACCTCGTCGGGGCTATCCTAGGTCGGCAGCGTACTCTGCCAGAATGATCATCTCCCAACACCTGATGTAAGTGATCAGATGGCCCAAAATTGTCTGCTTCTTGGGCATCGAGGGCCTCTAAAGCATCCTGTTACAAATATAAATATATTGTTAAGTTACGAAATAGATATTAAAATATAAAATCAACAGATTAAAACTTACAATCTGCTGCTGAGTCGCTTCGTTGACAGCACGTCCATCCTTTTTTCGTCTACTCGAGCAAAACAGTTTTGCTCGAGGCACACGTCCTTCAATATTTTGTATTTTCCTCTACAATGACATTGAAAACAAAATTTATATAAAGACTTCAGCAAATAATTAAATAATTGAGGAAAAAAAAGAAAATGTAAGTCGTAAAGAAAACTTATAAACAATTGTCATACCTGCTGCCTCTCATGATCCGGCATCGTCGTGCGTCCTAGTGTATGGAGGTATTTTTTTGCATCAATGTTTTTTTTATTTTTACCAGATGATTCCTAAATAAAATTCGATAATGCAAAGGATAATATTAATGCAAAACTTGAAAGTTATTATTTAAATACCTCAAATGTAATTCATACCTTAAACTGGGTACTCGTCCAATGAGTAATCATCTGACGATACTGCTCTATAGGACAATCATCCACGACTGGTACCGCCTCTAACTCAGTGCCAACTCTAGCACGCCAGCCAATATACAGCTCATGCTTGTAGGCTCTCCAAAGCTCGCCTAAATCCTTTAGACGTTCCATTCGTGCACCCTCACCATCAGGAAAATTAAATCGAAGCTGAAATGAAAATATTAATTTATATAAATACAAAAAAAATTCATGGCATTAAATACAACAGATTTTTTTACCCATATCTCTGACCAAGCTCTATCTTTAACCTCATGTGGCAAATGTCTCCACGACAGCGGGCTGACGGGAATGATGTCGGAGTATTTGGCAAGCGTCGCCATAAAACTCCGACATTGCTGCCCTGTTTTCTCAACCATCTGATTGTCTTCATTATATTCCACCATAACCTGTGTGCGACGGTTCCACACCGAACGCATGCGTGTACGGCCCCGCCCCCGCCTCCTTTCAGTAGATGTATCTGTCATGAAAGAAAAACAAATATTTTATCAAAACATGTTATAATGAAAATAAATATTACTATAAAAATTTGATAGGGTTTTATAAATATACCTGTGCTAGTCTGATCAATGAGTGGCGCCGGATCCACAGAACCTGATGGAACACCCTCTGGTGGAACGGGAGTCGAAGACGATGGAATATAAAAGCTCGGAGAGACAGAAGTAGAAGGAAAAGAAGATGGAACAACTGTATGACCTGATGCTGACTGGGGAGTGGGAATCATCATGGGATGTGAAAATGATGGGGCAGAAGATGCAGAAGGTAGCGAAAACATGGGAGGTCTAAATATCCCGTGTGTCCCTAACGACACACCGGGATCAGAATGTGGGAAGGCTGAAATGTCAGTGGGAGGGGCAGGGTCTAGTCGGGCACGCGCAGCTCTACGTCCACCTCTGGTACGAACCCTCCTCGTACCACCGGCCTGAGTACTCGGACCAGTACTAGGCTCCTCGTCGAATAACTGTCGACGTAATGGTGGATCCTACAAAAAAGTTTACAAAAAAAATTAATCACATGACATTATATATTCTGTAAATATATATATATATATTTGAAATAAAGTACTCACTGTAGGCACTAATGGTGGAATGCCCAGCTCCTCCATCCGACGATTGTTCTCCGCCATTTTTTTTCTTCGTCTCTCTTCAATTGGCTTCATTTCCTGCATTGGAAAACAAATATGTAATTAATTAGAAAAAGAAAATTAATGTGTAAACCAAAAAACTAAATATATGAGGGAATGAGGGGATTCATTGGTAATTTACCTATCAATTGTTTTAGAAGAGCTTGAATGAATTTAATAAAACATACAAGTTGTAATGTTCACCAAGTTTGAAATATTGTTTGATTTGGTTTGAATACAGTTCAATTCCAAATTAGAAAATGCAATTCAAATAAAACAGCAACCAATAAACATTGAAAATTCACATAACGGTCAAGTCAGCTAAAACATATTTGTGATCAATACTAAATAAATATGAATATTACCAACCTTAACAACCCAACTCGAGGTAAACCAAAAGAATTGAGAACATGGATAAATGATTCTATATATTTCCAACCACAACTTCAGGTTCACAATCAACTCTGACAATTGAGCTATTGGAGTCATCAAAAGAAATAAATGGATTGGTTCCAATGGCAATAGGGACAGTGTCAATTCCATCATCAGCATCATCAAAAATATGTCTTGGAATTACTTCAACTACGACACCAAATTCAGGTTGAAGTTGATCTTTGACATAAAAAACTTGTTTAGCCATTGATGCCAACACATATGGTTCTTCGGTTGCAAGAGTGCGGGTCATATTAATTACTCGAAATCCACAATCATCAATAAATGTGCCATGTCTCGTCATCGAATCAAACCAATGGCATTTCATCATTGTGACTCGTCCATGAGAGTAATAATCCAATATTATTATTTTCTCAACGACTCCATAATAACCCACATTTTCAAGTCGCGGTCTACTATCTGATGCGCTGGCATAACAATCTGTTGTGGCAGTAACCATAATACCATCATGTTGTGTTCTCATGTTTTTGGCTCGTTCAGTGACAATAAATCTGTACCCATTGATAACAATTGATTTACAGTCACGAACCACGGTATTAGGACCAAAAGCCAAAGCTCTTATTTCCTCAGAGACAGAGTCAGCAGACAAACTCAATACCTGCAATATAAATGACAGCTAAACTTAAGTAAATATTGAAATAATTAATTTAAACAGTAATATTTTTACCTTCAATTTTAACCAAGCAGAAAACTCTTTGCTATGCAAAGTCTCTCTCCTTCTCAAAGATAAAGAACGATGCTTCCTATTTATCATTGTTTTATGTTCCCTGTAGATAAAAAAATATGAATAGTTTAACAGATATATATGTAAGATATACATATTCAATTTTGTTACCTGATATAGTCATCGAACAAATCACAGTTGAACAAAACTGTGCGATGTGCCATCTCCCGCTCTTCATTGCTTAATGTCTTCAATGTATATGATCCAGGAATTCCTCCTGTTTGAGGAAGTGATGGAAAACTGGGTTCAATTTGCTCATATTGTTCTTCTTCATTTCTCATTGGTCTGCTCATTCTTGTAGTAAGATCAGACAAATACATTGAACAGAAATCCATACATTCTTGAGCTAAGTAACCGTTCACGATAGAACCTTCGGGATGATTCTTGTTTCGAACATAAGACTTTAATGTGAACATATTTCTTTCAGTTGGATACATCCAACGAAAAGAAACAGGTCCTCCGAGAAGTATTTCAGTTGGAATATGGACAGTCAGATGCAGCATGCATGTGAAAAATGATGGGGGAAATATTTTCTCCAACTCACACAAAATTAATGGGGCATCTGTCAACATTTTTTGCAAGAAAGACTTCGACAACTTCTTAGCACAAAGATCTCTAAACAAATGGCACAACCGAATAACACCCACCCTTACATTATTGGACAAAAGATGACGGATTGCTATTGGAAGCAACTCATGCAGTAGAACGTGATAATCATGAGTCTTCAAAGATTTTAGCTTCAACTCTCTTCTGTTGACCCGTTTAGATATGTTGCTTGAATAGCCATCAGGAACTCTAATAGTCTCTAATACTTCCAAAAATTGTTTTTTTTCAGTAGGTGTCATCACATAAGAAGCACATGGAAGTTGCCATTTATTTTCACTGATACGCACAGGATGCAATTCTGGTCTGATGCCCCAATCCACCAAGTCACGTCGAGATCGTAAATCATCTTTTGTCTTCCCCTTGACATTTAGAAGAACTGAAAGCAACATTTCACATATATTCTTTTCAATATGCATTACGTCTAAGCAATGACGTAGCAAATTGGTTGACCAATAAGGCAAATCAAAAAAGATACTCCTCTTCCTCCAATTGTAACAGGTTTCTGTGGAAACATTCTTTCTCTTTCCAGATTTCATTTGACCCTTCCCGAACGAAAAACTGAAATCTTTCAATTCATTAAGCACATCAGTTCCAGACATACGCTGAGGTGGATCATCGGTCTCTATAGTATTATCAAATCTTCGACGATTCATTCTATATGGATGATCCTTTGGCAAAAATCGTCGATGTCCCATAAAACTGAAACTACAACGATGTTTCAGTCTTCTGGATCGTGTATTCTTCATACAAACTGGACATGACAGTTTCCCCTTCGTGCTCCATCCAGACATCATTGCATAAGCCGGAAAATCATTGATTGTCCACATAAGCGCAGCGCGCATCTGAAATATGTCTTTCGAACATGCATCGTATGTGCGCACACCCACATCCCAAAGAAGCTTCAACTCTTTTATTAAAGGTTGCATGTATACATCAATATCAATGCCAGGATCAGAAGGACCAGATATGAGTATACTCATGAAAGTGAAAGGTTTTTTCATACACAACCATGGGGGAAGATTATAAATGTGTATAAAAACTGGCCATGTGCTGT